>BMAW01081713.1:0-22644 GCA_019974015.1 Nephila pilipes | reverse complement strand
TTGCTGCATTTCCTTGCGATCGATAAAGAAACTTCACAGTAGAGATCAGTTGATAAAATTGCTCCCAATGCTCATCGCTAATTGCTTCCATATTACATTAAAAAAAGTTCAGTTGATAGTATAAGAAATTAAGTTTTAGTGACATTTGACAATTTAAGTATTTGAAAATTTTCACCTTATTTTGCATTCAACTCTTATAATCTGTGGTTCCGTAATGCCATAGAAAATTTTCCATGACGTCGTTCGATGAAAGTCTCGAGTCTTCTATCATCGTCAGAACAATTACCCCTAAACTGGTCCCTTTTCATAACTATTGGAATGTCGTCAAGGAACATTTTGGATGATTTTTATTGAGTAATATGTCCTAACGATGCTGTTTTGTCACTTCCATTTGTAGTTTTATTTCATTGTAGTTCGGTTTTTATTTATAATGTTTCAGAATATTATTTCTCCGAAAAAGGAGAAGTAATTGTATTTATTTATTGCATACATTTTTTATGGATTGTATTTCAAGAGTATTTATTTAAAAATTCTCCCTTTGTTTTACAAAGGAAAATTAGTTACCTATCGGTGAACCAGTACATTATTAGCCACTTAAGGGGCTATTATTTTAGGATGGGGTTTTTAGTGTAAAAGATCACTTTTCAACATTTTATCGTTTACTTCAATTTTACTTACATATAGCTTAAATATATTCAATTTAATAAATAATCGTTTCTTTTAATTTTAATTACGTTTAGATTGATATATTCAATTTAATAATTTATCGCTTCCTTTCATTTTAATATCGGAAACGTTTACTGTTGTCCATTTCTCGATATTTCATCGTTTACTTTAATTCTTATATGTAATTGGGTAATTTGATAATGATTATGAAAAAAAGAGCACCTTGGGTGGCTAAATCTGATCTTTGCAAAACTTAGCATCAAACTTTTTAAATTTTATTTTTATTATTTTTAGATGAATAAATTCAATGTTTCTTCACAAAACTGATGCCAAAATCTTTTAATTTTTTTCTATATTATTAGACAAGCTTTTGGAGGTTACTTATTATTAGATTAAATAGGATATCTATCTTAATAGAATATAATTTATCAGTTGAAGAACTCGAATATTGTCGATGAATAGTGTTTATTATGGAAATAGAAGAAAGTTTTAAGTTGGATTGCAGGATAGTAAGATCTCATGTTCCAGTTGATGGCTTAACTTTCCTTAAATTACATTCGAAAAAGAATTCGATGTTCTGAAATTTTAAATTAAAGATCCTAAATTCCTTTGATGGTATAAAAGGAACATTTTATCAATAAAACGACAATGTGTTCATTGTATATTTAATATTAATTATTTGAATATAACAAAAAAAAACAACACTCTTAAATCTAATAAAAATATTTCTCCAAGGTACAGTTTATGAATCATTTCGTACCAAGTAGCTAAATTGCACACCTATTCGTAAATAAGAAATGAAATGCTTGGTGTTATTTTTTTAAAAACATTTGCTTGGAAAATTCAGCTGCCTTTGAGATAAATTATATAGAATCTCTTCTTGGAAGATTAGTAAAATTATTTATTTGAATAATTTATTTTTGTAAAGTTAATAATTTAAAACAGATATAATCACAATTATGTGATGAATTCTCGAATGGAATCAGAGGATACAAATTAATTTAGAAACCTAATTTCATTAATTTTGAGAACCATATTGTGTTTACATATACTCCATATAAATGCTACAAGAAATATTTAAACCAAACAACATTTTTTTTTATTGAAAACAAAATGGTACAATTTTCAGATCAGCCATCTAGTAGGAGTAGGAATATCCCCCAAACTGCCCGTTGACATTGACTCGGACATTGCCTGGTTGTTGGGCTGCCACGACAACGGGGTATGGTGCTGAGGCTGAGAACTGCATGGGCTGGGCAACGTATTGCTGGGGTTGGGGGGCATATTGCATGGGCTGGGCGACGTACTGCTGGGGCTGAGAAGCGGCGGGCATTCCTGGGACGTTACCGTTGACATCAGGGACAGAGGCAGCTTCGGGTCCAGGGTAAGTCATGAGAGTGGGGGTGTCCTCCTTGAAGACGATGACGGAGGCGGGTTCCTTCTCGTCGACACCGGGTTCGGTGGACTTGAGTTCGGCTCTGAATCCGTTTTCGTCAGCGACGTAGTTGACGATTCGGATCAGTCCCTCGTTGTTGGTGTAGCCGTAGGTACCCACTTTCCTGCCGTATGCGTCACCCCTCTCACGGCGGAAGGAGCCGCCTTCGTTGTGGCCTTCATTGTAGCCGTAGTCGTAGTTGCCTTGGTTCTGGAAGCGATAAGAACACTAAATTAAAAACGGAAACGAAGTGGAGAAAAGAAGGAGGGCAATTTGAGATCCTTGCGCATCATGTATTTAACTGTGATTGAGGATAAAAGAACTGATTTCATATCAGGTTTAAATAATCTTTGCTATTTTTAAATTAAAAGCGATGAAAGTCGTATTTTAATATTCAGGTATCTGTCTGCTTATGTATCTATTTATGAGAAAATTCTCAATTATATCCATAAATAGTTATGTATAAGCAATTAATAATCAATTGCTGTGTTTATATTTGTGAGTCGCATGCTTACCTTTAGGTGTATCTTGCATTAAGTTCGCCTCATTTACAACTTTAAGCATGAGCAGGGTACTTATAAAAATAACATTTCATGCATCGAACATAATTATGATTTCCAAGTTTGAATCGGATTAAATTTTTAAAAAATTCTAATTTTTTTATTCAAATTTACCTTAATTTTCCTACAAATATTCTATTATACGTAAAATTCAAGAGAATTTATTTAAAAAAAGTAACAAAGATCCTAAATAAGAAATAATCTCATTTTATATTGAAGAAAATATTAGCACTATGTTTCAAATGCATTTTGAGGAAATTATACGAGATTCTTAAAAAACAAATTTTGAGAGAAGCGATAGTAAAATATTTTTCTCTTTGGCGTGGCATACGTTTGCTTACAATTTCAAAATTCAATTTTCCAACGCTCTATCGATCAAAGTCTCAAATAATTCATCATAAAAATCAGCGAAGCATCCTCTAAATTTGAGCAGTAATTTTGTTTTTAAAAAAATGCAAAATTCAAAGCATTTTAATGAGTTTCAATTACCTACTTGATAAATAGATAATTAATATTTTAATTTAATGTACATTTTTAATATTTATAAAGGATAAATATAGTTAAAATATATAATTTTGAGTTAGAAATTGCTTATTATTATATTTAAGAGATTTTCACCAGGGGAGACTTTCAGTGAGATGATTCATTTGAGTCAATCGGACAAAACCCTCTTGTATTCACGTAAGACCGGTCATGAACATTGGATTCCATTCGATACTTTCTGTGCAATTTCGATTGATTCTGTCAGTCTACTCAACGAGATTCCACTACTCATTAACTACATTCCCTTTCAACAGTTCTTAATTGTTTGTGAAAGATTTTGTAAGGAGAAACTCAATGGCGTAAGGATAATAATAAACATTGCGTACTGCATCTCCAACAGCATCACAGGGACACTAGAGAATGTTTTTAATTTTAAATCAGTTACGTTACTGGACTGTGGATCTTTCTTACGAAAGATACACAGTTTGTCAAGAAATATGCCAAATACATTTTTAGGTTTTAATATTAACTGTGAGTGGGGGAGGGGGACTGTTTTATAGAATTTCTGGTGCCAGAGTTATTCCAGGTTCTTGAAGCATGTGTTTCAGAAGGAAGTGGAGGGAAGGATAATTGTTTTTCAGGTCATTTCCGCCGAACTGGCCATTTTGGCAAAATCCAGTTTCAGAAAAAAAAAATTGCAGTTTCGTTTAGTATATTGTTTTGATGGGCTTTAATCCAACAAATATCAATAAAGGTATCATTTTGAGATGTGTCTCGTTTAATTTTATTCAAGTAACATTGTTCATTCCATACGCTGTTGCATTGTTTATTCCATATACAATGACTGAGAAAGATAAAGAGACTCTTTCTATAATTGAAAAAGAGGAATTTTAAGAAACATATTTGATAGAATTAAATATGATAATCATTGGAAAGTTAACCCAGAAATTTACAAACTATTTAAAGAGCTAGATATTATTAAACTTATTGCAATACAGATGATTAAATGGGTAGGATACTTAATATGATTAGATGACAATTGAGCCATTAAAAAGCTCTTTTTGGCTAAATCATCTTGTATACCTGAGAAAAAGACTTGAAAACTATTAAGGGGACAAATTGGAAAACCTTAGCCTAGAAAAGGACGGAATGGAATGTAATTCTTAAAAAGGCCTATCTGGGGCTGTCGCTTCAGTGATGAAGAAAAAAATTGCTTATTCGGTATATTGGTCAAGGAATATATTCGGTACATTGGAATATACGGAAGACATGTATCTGTATAAATATTAATTTACTGATATTTTCTACGCAGTTTTGATGATTTCTTTGAGTTTACAGAATGAGCTTTTGTTGATGATTACGTGTTTAATCCACAGTTTCCTGTTTTCGTGAAGTGGACAATCTCTAACCAAGGATAGTATGCTTTTAATTTTTAATAGATTTAAATGTCATAAGCGAAATAGACCAAAAAAGATTTGCTTTCCTTTAAAATGAGAAGATCCTTGACACGACATCTGAACTATTAAAAATGCTTGTATACAAATATTTGTATAGCGTTGTTATTTCTCTTTATCTAACACAAAAAATTCAATTTTATCATTGTTTCCGACATATGCTTTACATAAACAAATCATTCATATCCTTAAAATATTATCATGTTTCATAACCTCAAATATCTTATACTTAATTATTAAAATTTTCCCTATAATGAAAGCAGAAAAAAAACTATCCAGAAATATCACTTTACTGAAAACACGAAATTTGTCGCTTTTATATTCACTCTAATGAAAGGGAATTAAAAATTTATAAATAGCTTTCGAAATGTTTTCGAGATATTTCAGGGAGATCTACACTTGGACAATCATAGTCAATTTGATGGCAGTTTTTTAAAAAAATAGGGTAATGTATCCATTTTAGGATTTAGTTCAAAAATATCTTCAAACTCCATTATTTTCACATTGGATTTGCCGTTAGATTCTTATATTTCTATTAATAACCTTCACTTGTAAGTCTCAACCGAGGACTCCACTCTGTAACAGTGAGCCCCAAAATCCTAAAATGTTCATCTGAATGCGTAAGAGCAGTAAGTGGGAACGTCTACTCACGTCATCTCTATGGTATTGAGTAATCGATGAAGTTCCATCTTCTCCAAGCCGCGTTGTGGCCATAGGAATATCGAACTGCAGTTGGGCATAGCTGGCGGCGACGAGGCTCAGAAGGGCGACAATTATCTGGAATAAAAACGAATTAGAACTCGAAGTGAAATGTCAACTTTATTATTTAAACTACTAATAAATAGAATCAATATTAAGTTGTTAAGGAAAATTAGTTCAACCCAAAAAAAACTCTTAAGAGCAAAATTGAAGCATAAAATTTTAAATCACTTTGAAGGATTATTATTTCAAGGAACGAACGAATTTATTTCAAGAAAATGGGTAATTTGCAAGTTTTTTTTTTCAAAACTAAGTTGACTGGCTAATTATCGACAGTTACTTCCTTTTATGAAAAATAAGAAAAATATAGGCGAACGAAGATTTAAGCATAGTAAAAAAAATTTAGGAAATGTTTAAAAATAATGGATATCAAAAGAAAAGGTAAAATGAAAAAAAGTAAAATAGGAAATGTATAGCTTATAAAATTAAATAAAACTTCATCCGTTGTTAATAGAACTTAATTATTTTTCATTTCGACTCTAACATTTTAAAATTAAAACATCGGAAGGAAGTTGGTACAAGAATAACTGTAACTGTATCGCTTACCTTCATGCTTAAACTGTGGAGGAGGTTGTTGAGGTTTACAAGTTTTTGATTCGAAGTACCGAAAGTGAATACTTTTTCCTCTTATATACTCGAGTTTAATACTTTTTTGTCGAAAGAGGGCAGCAAATATTACGGAATATAGAAAACCAGTTCTGTAAAGACTAAGTAACTCATCAGAATTAAAAAAAAAAAACCCTAATCTGATTTCTTTTATTGATTGCTAAGCGCCAGGCTCTTGACTAAATCTTAAGTTTATAGAATGATATTCTTCCGAACATTGGAACAGATTATGACATCATCCGTCGTTCTTTTTTGATTATATTTATTTTACAGAGCCACTTTCACTTGAGTCTTTCCTGCTTCGAATCACTTCATCGGGGCTAATCCCTCGTGTTAAGTCTGACGAATATCTTTTTCGGGTGCTTTCGGCTGACCTAAAATCGAAGATGGAACTGGCTGTGGGTTTTTCTGAAAATCTACTGTCGTTAGTATCTTTAGTCTGCTTTTTTATGTCTAAAATAAAGAGAAATGTTTTTATTATTACAAAACTAAAATTTATCGCTTCAGTTTGAGAAAATAAAAACGACCATTTTTTTTAATCTGGTAAAAGTTATAGAAACTTGAATTTAATTTTAAAATACTTATTTAATTTATTCAGATTTTTTTTTTATTGAGCAACTATATTTTGAATGTATTCTACTCCATATTCTGTTAAAGAACTCGATACTAAAAAAGAACTTAAAATTTAAAACAACAATAGGTTCATTTCATTAATATCATACTCGAAGCAACAAGAGAGTATTGGCAACGGACCTCGTGATTTTGAACCTAGGTTGAGTGACAATTACGATACCTGTGTTGGAATCCCTTCTCCAAACTTCCACTCCACGCCAACGGGAGGACTTGGGAATTCGACAAATTTAACCTGCATCAGCCCCCGAATACACTGCAGGACTTAAGTGACATCAAGGCTCGAACCTACGGCTCGACGAAAACCGCCGACCGAGAGTCCGCGTCCATGACCTCTAAGCTACTGTGGCCACAAAATAACAATAGAGCAAATATTTTTATTTTCTTTTAATGAGAGTAATAAAGTTGACAGAACTAATGCGTAAGATTCAGTTATTTTAGACTACAGAAAGTTATTTTCACGATTTTGGTAATTAAAAAATTTTTTTTTAATGTATAATGACCACGTGCTGTATTCTATGTATTAGCTTTTTTAAAATGGACGATTAAACAAAAACGGATATACATATACGTGACATGAAAAATTTAATGAAAAATAATAAAGTGAGATAGAAGCGAAATAAAGAATTTAATTGTATCATATCAGTAAATTAGTTTAGTTTTTATTAACGTCGCACTAGAAGCAACACGAGGGCTATTGGCAACGGACCTCGTAATTTTGAACCACGGTCAAGTGACGAGGACGACACCTGAGCTGGCACCCCCCTCTCCTAACATCCACACCACGCCAACGGGAGGACTTTGGGCCCCGAACAGATTTAACGTGCATCAGTCCCGGTTACACGGCGGGTCTTTGGCGGCCAAGGATCGAAACCGCGACTGAACGAAAACCGCCGGCCGCTAGTCCACGACCTTGACCACTAGGCTACCGCGGCCCATCATATCAGTCAAAAAGAGAGCATATCAAACTCTATCTGCCAAAAGCTTCTAAATAAAGTTTTCTAAACAATGATGTATGAAAACACAGCTAATTTTTTTTTTTATTTTTGTAAATAAAAATCATAAATGTATTAGAATATCTATTTTTTTCATTTTGATTCAGCATTAGTTTTTTTTACAAAATTATCTTTCTTTTCCTCTCCATTATAAATTTTATCACTTATTCTCGATTTTAGGTTTGGTTTTCGTTTCCATATTTTGTTGAAGGATTGAATTTAAGATAAGATTTATGTTTGTTAGCCCCACGGTTATAACTTTTCACAGGGCATCTGCAATAAATAGATAGTATTCCTTTACAAAAAAAAAAAAAAAGTATAAAGAATATATGAATGAATGCATGGTAAAATATTTCGCTCTGAAAGAGGGAACAGCTTTTATTGAGCTAAACATTTTTAATGCTTTTTTTAAAATAATCTCCTTCTAATGGAGATAGATTTGGTATTGCTCGAAGATAATTTATGAATCTAATAAATTTAGTAGAAAGTTTGAATGTGGGTCATTAATGCCTGCTTTCATCAGTAATGAACTTATTTTTAAAAATATGTTACAATAATGATCACTCTTTCTTCTTGAGTACTCTTTCGATTGAAATAAAGCTCTCACAAAATTTAAACTTTTTAGAAAACTTTATGTTGTAGTATTACTTTAATTCCTATATAATCGGGAATTTTAAGCTAATAGGAAAACTAGGATTTATTATTTAGAATTTTGAGTCAATTGTGAGGTCGCCCTTTTTTTTTTATTATTTATTTCGGGATCTTGAGGTTTCTTCTTCATCGTATGACTTCCTTCGCGTCACGTGTTGAGACGAAATGATTTGTTTTTTCAGATTTTAGCATTTTGATCTTTGTAATAATTCGAATCGCTACTTCTTCGCATTCGTTTAATTATACTATACTTTTTATACCAGCTATAAGTAATCTCTACAAAATATCAATTCTACGCAGAAGAATTATATATATTTTTGATAGGCCTTTTGTGCTCATATTATAGAATTTTTTTCATTGCTGAATCAATTTCACATTAAGTAAAATCAAATATTTTAATTTATTTCAAAATACTCAACTCCCGCTCAATGTTTAGAATTTCAGCTTATAATGTATAAATGAATCTGTTTTAATTTCCAGAGCATCATCAAGATGATTAATAAAATCCTCATCAATGAAAATTATATTTTTTTTAAAATGACGGAATTATTTAATCAATAACGATAAATAATTTTTATTCAAAACAATAAAGTTTCATGTTTTGTAAGAAATAATTTAGCAACCTGATATAAAAAAACCCTTACTTATTCAAATTTACGAGTATTATGAGTAATACAAATTTTTAAAAATATTTAATTCTTAATTGCAATAATTCTCCTTGCATTTCTTAATAACAAGATAGTTCTTCAAATGATTGGTTCTCCATCCATAGAACATTTACGTTTATTGACACGAAGAGAGATTTTAGTTCTATAAATTTTGTTTAATTTATTTTCAAAGAAATAATAATAAGAAAAAAAAAAAAAAAAAAAAAAAGTAATAATTGACAGACGTAAAAAAAAATTTTTATTTGCCATTTCCCAAAATTACAAAGCCAGTACCATAGCAACAATAGCATCACAGAAACTTTAATTGAAAAAAGCACCAGTAAAAAATAGCCAATGAGCTATTTCCTACTGTAGAAGCATCTACTAGAAGGGAAATAATTTTATTAAAAATAAAGTGCTTATTTACATACCGACACCCCATAATTTAGCAATAATAAGGCTTTAGCATTCGAATGAAAGTAATAGCATCTAAAATCATTGCCCTAAAAAGCAAAAATGGTGTAAGCCGTAAACCTTTTACAACTGTAAGATTCAGATATTTGAGTGAACCGACAAAGCACACTAAAATAACACTGGATCTCAGCATTACATAAACAAGTTGTAAAAATAGAATTAAAAAAAAGCGCCTGAATTACATTTTTAAGCAACATTTTCTAGATCTCAAATTTTGTTCTCATAAATGAGCAGCAGTTCTTAAATATAACTCGATGAATAGAAAGTAATTGAAGAGTTACAAAAATTAGCATTATATTAGATCAATACAATTTAAACTCAATGGTAGTGTCATATTTATGTAAGGAAAAAAATTATTAAAATTTAGCACATCTAATGTCCTTCCAGTTTAAATTTCATAAGAAATTGAATACTCGATATTTAATCTTCTGCAATCCGAAAATTTGATTAACAATTAAGCACGAACTGTCTTCGATTTACCACAAAATTTACTTTCTACTTTTGGGCAATTTTACCAGTAGATGTCCATGTTTAAATCGAACAGAACTGATAATTTTCAGTGTAAATAAATATCTGTTAACTTAACTCGTTAATGACACATATAATAACAGAAAAAAGTTACTAAAAGAAAGATAGAAATAGTATTAAGGTTGTAAAAACAACGGAAACCATGTTTCTATAAGATTCAAAAAGGAAATACTCTTCGTTTGACTTCAAGAATTGTTTCGAAATAAAACAAAATTTGTGCATGATATTTCATCATCTGAATCGTGCTTCATTTGTGCAAATCAAATTCCATTTCATTATAGCACCATTTTCAATCTATTTACAAACTCAAGTCCATTGTCCTAAGATCATCTCAGATTCTTCTAATCGAACTTATAAGGACTACAATAATACATGAGCTCCATGAACCAACAAAGGCGCATGAGCATGATAAAGTGGTGGGTGTAGCAAAGTCAAGGTTGGATGCAGGTGACTGTGAGCTATAATAGCTGGAGCAGGGGCCACTATCGCTGGAGCAGGGGAAATTATGGCTGGAGCAGGGGCCACAACGGTCTTCACCACAGCAGGTGCTGGAGCTACCACAAGTGCTTTGTTAACAGTCACATCGGCAGAGTCTTGCGTCGGATCAACCCCGGGCTCGTTGGTGTGAACATCTGCCCTGAAACCAGCGCTGTCCGCTACGTAGTTGACCACCCTGGCACGACCGTCTGCGTCGTGCAGACCATAGGAACCTGCCTTGTTGCCGAGAGTGTCGCCCACCTCCTTCCTGAAACTGCCTCCACTAGTGTGGTCCTCCGAGTAGCCAAAGGCATAGTTCCCGTGGTTCTGTGAAGGGATAAAGTAGTTACTGACTCGATATTGCACAGGTTATAAGTTCAAATAAGTTTATATTTAATAACAGTACACCTTCGAAGATGAGTTTTTGAATTAACGCAAATTTTGCCTTCAAATGCATATTTTATAACCTTAAGAGGCTACAAAATTATAAAAATCCCCAAGTTTCGTTAGTGTTATACTTTTACTGTCAAAAAAGCATTTTATACAAATCTAGGCAAAATTAAGACTTTCCGCAAAACAAGATAACTCAAAAGAAAATAAATCTATTGACATTTTATAAATTGAATAACAAAGAATATGAATTGATCTACGGAACAGATTGATCTATGTAGGAAGATAAGGAAGTTCGAGTTCAGAATAAGGAAATTTTTTTATAAGTCATTGAAATTTTTACTTTTGAAAAGTTATTTTCCTTGATAAATGAAGAAATTATTTTTATTTACAAATTAGGATAAAAGGAAAAGAAAATTACTTACGTCTTCAGTTTTGAATTGCGTACTGGCCCCTACTTCTGGTATCAATAAAGGAACTGCTTGAGAAACTGCCACCAAGGCAAGAAATACAACTGCCTGAAAGTTAAAGAAAACGCTTAGAAAATTCACACAGTAATTTTTTAAAAGTATTCAGTTAAACTTTTGTATTAATTTTCAAATAGAAATTATGAAGCATTCGTTATCACGTAAAATGTAAAGCGTATTAAAGAGCTCGGTCTTTTTAATATTAAATAAAATCTAAGATTTGATGCAAAATATTTAAATTAACCTTTTTAATTTAAAGAATAGCTTTTTAAAAATTTTCGAAGGAAAACTTTGATGTGATAAAGAAAGTTTCAAATAGAAAAAAGCATTATATAAGTACAATTTTACAATTTTAAAATGAACCACTATAATATAATCACATATAAAAAACATATTGCACAGTGATTTTATTAGCGTTATTAAAGAAACCCATTAAACGTAAGTAATTTTATAAAATTTACAAAGATCATTTGATTGAAAACAGCAAAATCTATTTTCTAAGTTATTTGATAATTGCTAAATTTACATTTGGAGTTTACAGGGATTAAAACACAAATTCTAATTCAGTGTTCTTAACGCATAAAAAGGTAATTATTTTTAATTTATAAGAAAGGAAAAGCTCAATATTTTTCTTAAGAACTTAATATACTTTGTATGAAATAATAACTACCTTAAAAACATTATTCTTTACATTACATTACGTTAGAAGCTTTTTATTTACTGCTGTATATCACTAAATAATTTCAAGTTATCAAATATAATTAAGAAAAGTAATTCTTTTTTGTAGTTAAAAACGATTATTCATTCAAATTAAAAATATAATACACAGGCAACAAAATTAAGTCAAAATAAGTTCTATAATATAAACTCGTTTATTATTTATAGTGATTTTGGTTACTTGATAAATATTACATACTGAATAAATGAATAAAAACTAAACTTAGCCAATATAAAATATCAAATTTTGAGCAAAAATTAATAGAAACAAAAAAGTTATCCCAAAATTAAAATTTTCATACTATATATTTTTACTAATGAATAAATAAACTTAAATAACTGAACAAAAGCGTATTTTAATGTAATACAAAACAATGCAATTGCGGTATAAATATTGAAACGAATTGCAAACAATACCTTTAAAATCATCTTCTGTTCTGTTTATCTGCTCTGGAATAGGTTACAGAGATAAAGACATGCAAACCAGTGTCCGGTTCGTCTTTTTATACTAACAAAAGCATCATTTTTCACGTGAGTTATTATTTAATTAAAATATTTTAATGAAAGATCGATATATATATTTTATTGATGAAGATATTCTAGGGGGTTATTTCCAAATTACAGTGAAACGTTTTATATATCGATTACTTATTCATTCTATATAAATCAAATGAAACAAAATTTTAATATAATAAAATTATGTCTTTAATTCAGCAATTAAAATCTTTTTAAAGATTTGAAGTGAATAAAAATGCAAATTTCGCATCTAGGACTAGAAAATTTCTCCTAAGGTTTCGCACACTCATGTCGTATTGTGATTATTTATTTGTCAACGTAGCACTTGAAAATAACACAATGGCTATTAGCGATGGTTCTCGTAATTTTGAGCGTTGGTCAAATGACGAGGTCTATACCTGAGCTGGCACCTTCCTCACCAAACTTCCACACCACAGAAACGGGAGGAGTTGGAGCCTCGTAAGATTTAACGTGCACCAGTCCCGCAACACGGTGGTTCAAAGTGGAATCAAGACTCGAAACTACGATTCGTCGAAGTAACGCCGACCGCGAGTTTGAGACCGTGGCCACTAAGCTACTGTGGCCATTATAATAAGACGTAATGATGTAATTGATATGGTAACATTATGGATGTACATACAATGTTCGAAAAAGTGTTTCATCCTATCTGATAAAAATTGGTATGGTCAAGTTTTGTCTTAGAATTAGCTATTAATTTGGAAAACTCTGTCTCTGTTAATTGATGCATGACTTCCAATAGTATTATTGGTGATTATATTAAATAAAAATGTTGCCATTTTGATATTTATTTGAAATTATTTAGTTACTCCCCTGACTTTTTTTGTAGTAAATGTTTCATCACTAACAAGGAGGAAATCTATGAAGTATTTAAAATGGAATTTTCTTAGTGGGATATTTTTTAAAGTCGTTTTAAGACCGCATCTACAAATCACAAGCAAAACTAGTAAGAAAATTGCAGTTTAATAATTTAGATGTTCCGAAGTTCTTTGATTAGAAATCAGCTAATTAAATTTGAGTGATATATATTTGATTTAAAGTAAAAGATCTATAAGATCTGGAAAACTCTTAAAAAGAAGTCTGTAATATCAAATAGACGTCGTAATTATTTGTGCTTAATAACATGATTTAGAATTTATACATTGATATTAAATGTTTTCGAATGTTGTGCATAAATGGAATCATATATTGTATAACTATGAGCAAAATTTGTAACTTTATCCGTAAATAATACCTTAATTAAAATGCAAAATTTTGGATAGCTAAATGAAAAGCTTCTTTGAAATTTTATGAATTATATTAAAACAAATAATACGCTTTTCGTTTAAATGAGAGAGACCATAATTGACAATTTCTTCTTAAATTTGTATACATAATTGGTTATTGTTCACTGGCAATTATTACTAACATACTTTTGTATTTAAATTGCATCGTTGGTTTTGAGGCATCATGTACTATTTATTTACATGCATTATTAAATGTGTCATTGTTTCAATATAAAAGTAAAATTTTAATGAAATCATTTTTAGAATTAGAAAAATTCTAAGGCGATAATAAAAATTGTCAGAAGTAGGAAAGAGACCTAAAAGTAGCAAACTGTTGTTTTTGTATACAGTAGATAGAAAATTACACGGAAGCATATTTATTACCGCATCATAAATATCGTGTCCGTCAACATTATTGAATGAAGGACACAAAATTATGGAATAATGGGTAATTTTTTTAATTGACCATTTGCGGCTTCTTAAATGACCAGTTCAATATACTTTAACCTTCACTCGAGGTAGCCGATGGAATAAATAACAAAATAATGATCATAGGTTACGCCCTAATTATTTCATCACTCACGTGGTTAATAAAATACGATGAAGTACTTTTATATTTACTAAACAATCTTTAATGTGTTTATTTTCAATTGCATATGGGCGGATCATTGTACCTGTTTCATGAGGATGTAAAAAAAATTACTGAAATAAAATGACTCAAAGTTTTACTTTTATTATGTTGTCATTATTTATTATGTAATGAGTAATGATAGGTAATTTGTTTTGCGATTTATGTTAATAAACGTATGCGATGTACGCTAAATATATGACGTCAATGTACGTTAACAAACTTTTTAGGATATTTTATTGTATGCAAGATATTTTTGACACGTAACAAAGCAATTGTTAAAATTTTAGGATATCTTATATAATTTAAAATAAAATTTCAATATTACTTTTAAACATTATAATTTTTTGGAAATGATTTCTTAGCAAATAAACACTTTTGTCCAATTTACTCAAAATGCGCTTCTTTTAGTTTTTTAGTTTTAAATCCAAACACAAATAAAAAAAAAATTATTTCTGCAAACCACATTAAAACATTCGGAAATTGTGGGGAAATGAATTCTTGAAAGAGTTTAAAATCCATCCATGAATTATTATGATATATAACGAAATAAAAGTTGAAATCTTTTTTAAAGTTTTTCAAAAAAATCTTTCTTTCTTTTGACATTTACTTTACATAATATTTTGTTACATTTTGCTAAGCCTAAAACCTTCTAAATATAATGTCACTTTCCACAAACTGCCTTTGTTCAACATCGGTAAAATTCAATACTTTAAAAGGACAGTATCTTAAAAATATGATCAAAAATATAGAAATAAATTTATTATCTTAGTTCAGTTGTATGACTTTTCTAAATTCTTGCACCATATTTCATAGCTCTAACTATATGAGGAATAATATAATAGTGTGTCGAATCATTTCATTTTCCTTCAAAAATTTTAAACTGTTTTTTTTAGCTTTTTATTTTTTCATGACGGTCATTCGCTTAAAAGGCGATTAATTCAATCCACTACATTAGAACAGCCATGCGCAAAATTGTGAGAAACGTTTCTTAGAAATAGAAAGAAAAAATGGCTTGAAAAATTAATATTTGTAGAAGTAGTAGGAACTTTACGATATTGAAATATTTTGATAAAAACTATAATTTTAAATTTGTTCAAAAATAAAGTTTTTTTTTCTTTTTTGAATTGCATATTTTATTTGTGTTCAAAAAGACGAATAAAAGCATTTCTTTACAAACATTTATTGAAAAATTGCTCGCATATTATATCATGTTCTACGAAAGGTCAATTTTAATTATAGTTAACATTAGAAAATGGTTTTTTAATATGATCAAGTGAAGTTGAGAAAAACAAGACTTCATTTCAAGAAACGTTGCTTTAAATTTTCTGAAAAAAAAATTCTATTATTTGAGATATTGAATTTAGATTTAAAAATTTTTAAACTTTTAGTTATTTTATTTAAATACAAAATATTTTTTGTATTCTCGACTTTTCTTTGATTTTTTAAAAATATTCTTAATTGCAGAAAGCAAACAAAAAAAAAATTCCTTTCTCACATATTCGAAGAGTTTATTAACACATCGATTTGTGTGAGCTGAAATGTCAAACTACATTTCATTCCGATGCTTCTAAATAATTTTCAGAGTCAATACTACAATCAGAATATTCAATTTTCGATTAAAATTTTATTGTTCAGAACAATAATGAACCAGTTCATTGATATAATTTTAAGAAAATCACACTTTCTTTCAAATTAAGTGGAAAAAAAATTATTGAACAGCTTAGTTATGTGTACAGTTTTAACCTGTTTGCGAATCCCTTTTAACCAATCTACTATTTTCTTCTATAAAAATCAAAGAATTTTTAAAGCCAAGGGCATTTACGGTTATCGAATTCTTAAGAATAACCAGATTTTTTCTTACTCTCCAAATTTGAGTTTGCTGTGAAAGAGTTACGAGTTCCAATTAAAGCTTTGAATAAAGGAAAAATTCAATCCGAAGAAAAAAAACTTACAATAAAAACAAGGATTATTACTGAGAAATCGCTTAAAAAGTTTTAACTGGATGACCATAAATTATACACTGGAATTAGAGATTTAATTTTAAGAATATCTTAAAGTAAAAAACGAATCTGAATCACAGAATAAAATGCAGCAAAAAACAATTAAAAATCTTTTTACAGAATATAATTTTCTGCATTTTCTTCTATAATAAAATGATTTTTTTTCATGCAATTGATTGTAATTTAGAACGGAACTGAATATATTAAAGTGAGTGACCACTCTTTTTCTAAGTAATGAGAAGTCACTCATTAAGTACCATTAATTGCTTGGAAAGTATCCAACATGAGCTCAATTTCTGTTCATACGAATTTAATACTATTTCGCTCTCATTATTAGAAGATGAATACATTACGCATTTATTCAACCATAGTCAGAGAGTAGAATAAAATTGGTAATAGTGGGCTCTTTTTCATAAATTAAAAAAAAAATTTTTTTGAAGAAACAATCGCATTTCCATCATCACGACAACATCAGTAAGTGATATGCCTTCCTTTTAATACCGGTCTCACTTATGTCAAAATAAACATATTTGATGCTCGTGTTATTATTATCATACGATTAAAAGGTATATGTTTTAGTTTTCTCATTTTAATCAAATTTCTACCAGCCATCTTAAATTCGTGAATTTAATGTTAGTACTTTTAAATTTTTAACTGACCTATATTCAAATTTAAATTAAGCTATTTATTTGGGGGAGGGGAGACGATAAAGTGCTCTTAAAACAGATATTCTTTCGAACATATGACGCTTCCTTACAACAGTTCTTTTGTGAAGGAAAAGAGACTTTTACAGAGATATCATCAGTCAGCTAAGGAAACTTAAGCACTGACCCCTTAACCTTGGCGACGGATATGACAACCCTTTTGGCAACTTGGCGACAAATGGAAAGTTCCCGAAAGCGCCGGAATCGAGTTGATATCTTCAATTGGAAGAAAGTTACAGTCTTTTCCTGAATTTTCTTTTGGGACGTCACACCTGGTAGGAAGAGATATAAACACACCTAGAGTGTGTGAGGCATTAAGTCAGGATGTCTTTGGTGTCTCTGTTGAGGAAAAGGATCGAGAAATCGACGGAAAGCTATCAGCACTCGGAAGTGGAGCATGCCGGAAGAATTTGTGAGATGCAGCGTGTATCTGCCGGAAATTGAAAACTGGAGAGCTGAATGCTGCTTATATAACTGTGACTGTCCTTAAAAGTCCTGTTTTGTTCCTGTATCTGTGTCACTAATGTGCAAGTCCTGTGTTTTCTGTTTACGCTGTTATCGTCCAAGCTCTGCTACCTGTACGTCTTCCTGAAGATTCGAGAATAAAGTTGCATGTGTCGTTATCCTCTGATTTCACAATAACAATATTTCTGAGAGCAGATGAAAATGTAGCCATGTTAGTAATGAAAATAGGGAAATTCACTTCAGTACTATCGAATGATAATTTTTATCTTCTAAGAAGTCCTTTAGCATGATGCAATTCGCAAACCAAAAAAGAATCATCTCCATAATTTTTTTCCGGTCATCTTCGCCTTCTTTGGAGGAGATTTATTGGAAGCAAACCGTTGTTTGATTGTCGTTTGGGTTCTGGTGTATAATGATGAACCCAGGTCTTTTTTCGACGGGGATGACATGACTCAAAATTACGACCAATCGAAACTCACCAGTGATTTAGTGATAAATTTATTTTGGTCCCTTTTAATAAAAGGTTAGCACACAATGGTAACGTCAGAATTCCGAAGCAACACCATCTGTTGTCAAACACAGACACTTTTCAAAACACATTTGTAGAAGTTTTCTATCTCATTGCAATATTTACTGACTTATATATAAATATTTGAAAACTACAAAAGAGTGTTGCCAAACTAATTTTGAAAATTGAGGAGAAAAATAAGCAAATTGAAACTTTCTTTACTTATTTATTTGGAACATACTTTATTGCATTCCAATAAAAGTACAAAGGTCTATATTTTTGAAAATGATGATGAATTCCTTATAAATAAAACCATACATTAACGAATTCAATGTAGCTAAAAGACGGGAGGTTTTTGGATGTTAAAATTAACGAATGCACAATATATTAATATGCTAGATTTTTAATTTATATGATACATTAATAAGCTATATTTGTATTTAGTGAAATAGATAATTTTTAATATAAATTGTGGCTTTATTTAATATATCTCCCTTAAATTTCCTGAAGGCGATCTTATAAGAATGCAAATTATGATTGGTTTGTATTTATTAACGTTGCACTAGAAGCAACGCGAGGGCTATTGACGACGGACCTCGTAATTTTGAATCCTCTGTCAAGTGACGAGGACAACACTTGAGTTGGCACCACCCTCTCATAACTTGCACACCAACCCAATGGGAGGATTTTGGGACCGATATATTTAACGTTCATTAGTCCTGTCTACACGGTGGGTCTTTAGTGGCATCAAGGCTCGAACTTACGACACGCCGAAAACCGACGGCCGGGAGTCCGCTACCATGACCACTAGGCCACAGAGGAATGATTCTTAGAAAAGATAGCCATGGTTAAACTGCAATTCAATGAGTCGATTGCATTTATTTATTTTTGTGCGGACGATTTAATTATGTGTTCATGTTATGTATCTCTTAGTGTTTTGTTCATAATTTAAGTTTATCATTCATAGATTACGTAATTGTAGATGTCAAAAGAAAAGTGCTATATGTACATAATTTACCGAATTACCGGTAAAATTTGAGGCTAAAATTCGATGTTAACCGGCTTATCGGTATTGCTATCTTTATTCCCGATCATATTTGAAACAAAAAACACAGCTCAAGAACCAGAAATGAAAAATCGCTTCCTTTTTTTGAAACTCAGCCAAACCACCTTTCGTGCAGGGGTGTGGTCATCGATTCGAAGGTCGTGCGGTTTTGTTTCCTGATGAATAGAAATGGGATGCGATAAAGTCATCGGATACCATCTGGCATCCAAATCCCGTTATAAATGATAAGAAGAAAAAAAAGTATTTTAATCGCTCGTGGCCCGGAGCGCGGATGGATACAGGGAAGCAAATTACCCGCAGTTTGTCATTGTATCTAATTTATGATCGAATGTTACGACTGTTTCGAATGCGAGTTAATTAATAGCTTCCGAATCGTTCAAGGGAATGCATTCATTTTTTCACTCCAGACTAGACGTCATCGTAAATAAGACAGAATGAATCATGAATTTCTTGGAATTTCAAAAATGCTTGCTCAGACAGCTCGATAAATATTTATCCAGAATTTCTGTCACTCGTTTGTGTCAGAGAAGGTAACAGAGTTGGGTCAGAGTGGAGGTGTCAGATTTATTAGATTGATATGATATGCAACGCCTTAAGTTGGCGTTCTTTCCAAATGTATGTTAATTGCTAGTTTACAATTTGTTCAAGGGAATCCAATCACTCATTATGCGGCACGAGACGGAATTCATTTTCATCACAAATTAACAGCGTGAGTAATATTTGCTTGAAATTTCGAAAATGTGTTTTTTCGAAGCTGCGCAATTGATATTAATTAAATCTTCACCACGAAAGGAAAACTAATTCGAAACGATACGTGCGGGGTAAGGCGAACCGATATTACAACAGAAAGATGGTCAAATACACCTCTGAGAATCACATAGAAGAATTTTCTTTGAGTTAAGCTCGGCTTCAACACCATTTTAAAATGAAACAAATTTTTTACTTGTTCATAATTATCATTTGTTCTTTTTATAACCAGAAAATACACTTATTGGCAATAAATGTTTTATAGTTTTGAAAATTACATGCCTTTAATAACTCTCTCTCTCTCTCTCTCTCTCTCTCTCTCTCTCTCTCCGAAACAAAGTTCGGAGCCATTTGATTTCAGAGCCGCGCGAAACTATCCTTTTTCCAAAAATTTGTCTCAAGAAGGAAATAGTTCAGGGCAGTAGCACCATCTTGCTGCCTCCCTACCTCTCATGTGCTATCAATTCCTAGACGCAATAAGTTTCCTGGTATTTATTGATGCCTTCCGCCTAAGACGGTTTGAGCGTTTTCTGCCTGTACATAAAATTCGATTATTTTAACACGTTGTTCAGTCTTCCATATTTAATTTCCAAGGATTATGCTTTTATAACCTGAAAAAAACCCTGATGAATTGTAAAAATTTATTCGAATTTTAAATGATCCAGCAATTTTTCAGCCCCCCGTACCTTGGTTATAATTTTCATACAATTAAACACAAACAAATGAGTAGCATAAAATACTTTATTTAAAAGATTCATCAAGAAGATGTTTACTAATTCAAGTGAACGTAAAATCACTGAGAAAACATAGCATCTCCTACACGAATAGTTAGAAAATATTTGTTATACTTGTATATATTTTATAAGACATATGCTGCGAGGGTCATTCAATAACTCTTTAGAAAATCCAAGAGATGGAGCTCGTAACATCGAAAATGATTGATTTTCTGAGAGCATTTTTCACAAGCGCACCAACATATCCCAACTTTCATACGAAAAGAATAGTATATTTACAGAAATATCATAATTCTTACTTAGCTTATTAACCTATTACATAGCAAATACTCACAATTACAAACTGCCAAGAAATATAAATTATTTATATAATCAAGAAATTTACTACCATTTCTTCTTAATATTTAAGACCTGATGAATTCTAACTTTTTAAATAGCGCTAATTTGCCCGAAGTTGACTTTTGTGATAGATTTAGGAGGAAATTGTAATAATAATTCAGATTGTAAAAATTATTAAAAATTCTATGAAATTCCCAAAAGATTTTTTTTTCAAAGAAAAAATAACCTCAAATCTAAGAATAATTAAAATTAAAGAGCTAAATTTCGGTATATTTTACTCTTAAAAATTGTTTTGTTTTTCAATAAATTTTTATATGATTAGTTTCTTTCTTTCCCCCCTTTTTTAAGTATGTTACATTTTTACAATATTTATACGTATAATTATCATTGGTTTTCATTTTACTCAAACTCTAGATGGTAGATGGCGTTATCATCACATACCTAATCTTTTTGACTTTAAAGCGAAAATTCAGTCAATCATTTTTTTTCTTTATAGTATTCACATGTTTTTGCATTCCTAGTAATTTTCTTATTTATTTTATCTTATCTTTTTTAATTTTATTATGTAATAATTAGCCATCCAAAGAGTTATTGTTTTAGTTAACCCAAAAATGTCTAGCCTGACCACTTTTCAAAAATTTATCTTGCTTTTCCGTATTTTTTTTTATGTCTGCTTTCACCAGTTTCAACTTAATTTTAAAAAATAAGTCATAATAAATTTCTCCCGAATTTTTTTTATTGAAGTGAAATAAAATATATGTAATATACATCTGATACCTGCTTTCACCACTAATGAACTCAATTTTTAAAAATATAGCGTAACAAATTTCTTCCAATTTTTTTATTGGATCGAAGTGAAACAAATATAAAAATTAAATATTTTATTTACTTATCGGTTTATGTATTACCTTAAATCATATGTAAACTGCAATCAAGATATGACTGAAAATAAATAATATTATTCAGAATTTTAAGACAGCTGTGATGCAGCCATTTTTTTAGCCACCTAAGGAGCTATTGTTTTAGGTGGATCACTTTTGGTGTACCAGGTCACTTTCCAATTTTGTATCGTTTGCTTTAATTTTAATTACATTTAGCTTTAATTTATTCTATTTAATAAATTATCGCTTCCTTTAATTTTAATATCGAAAAAGTTTACTATATTGTTCATTTCTCGATATTTCATCGTTTACTTTAATACTCATATTTAACTGAGTAATTTAATAATAATTGTAAAAAAAGCTCACTTTGGGTAACTAAATCTATTCTTTGCAAAACTTTGCACAGAACTTTTTTAAATTTTGTTTTGTTTTGTTTCCTGTCTTATGGTATAAATATTTTTTACATTTTTTAAGCATTACAAGTTAAATTTCCTTTTGAATGACTTTTTCCGAATTAGTTTTTCTTTGTTGTCTATTCAATTGTATTTTTGGTTTCGAAACCATTTTTATATAAAATAATTGCTGAAAGGGTCAGTTTGATTCTGAAATAACCCTGCTTATAACTGCCTGCAGTCTGTTATATACAACATTAATTATATTTTATACCATTTTTTCCCTTCGAATTTTTAGAAGTTTCTATATTTCATTTTCGTTATTTCTTTTATTACGAAGTTTTGTTCATATCATATTACTTTTCCTTTAATTTATTTGCCGTTAGAAATTTATCCATGCTGTATAATGATCTTATTAAGTTATTCTATGTATACATAC
>BMAW01081689.1:0-14544 GCA_019974015.1 Nephila pilipes | reverse complement strand
ATATATATATATATATATATATATATATATATATATATATATATATATATATATCTGTGTTTGTGTGTGTATGTGATGTCCTGCATAACTGTTTTGTTTTTGTCATTTTAACTTTGTTTTACTTTATCAAGATAATCTATTTTATGACGCCACTCAAATTAATTTTTGAACCAACGTATCTCATTTTAATCGTAGCTATCACCTTTACATCATCAGAAGCTGACAGACTGGAGTTTAAACCCTTGAGCCTCAGACGTATAAGAGCTCATGCAGCCTTTTCCCAGGTCATTTTTTCACATTTGCTCTGCTGCCTGTTATATGAAACTCTGTCGTTCTGCGTTTATGATGTGAACTTTATAAAAATAAGAAATGTGAATTATCTGTAGGAGACTATTTTCCTAATATGCATTTTCCGCATGTTAATAATTTGGACTGTGCTACAAATACACTAAGATGGTTTCATAATGCATCATATGCCTACACACGCACACATACACTCACGCACATGCGCGTGTACACATATATATTGCATATACAGTTAGAAGTTTTGAATGAAGACTGAATCTAAAACCTGAGTCGATATTCTATTCAATAATCAGATTTATCAAAAAAAAAAAAAAAAAAAAAAAAAAAAAAAAACGCTGTAAACCATTGATTTTTTTTAAAATTTTTGTCTTATATATTATGTCTTATATCTCATTTTTATATATTTTATTAGAATCATTCCTCATTTAATATTATTTACATCTAACTAGAAATAATTTTTATTGCCCGAAAGTGTTTTAGCAGTTTTAAGATTTTTAAATGTAATATGTAGTTTATAGAAATATTGATTTTTTCACTCTTTAAAGTAATGCATTTATTTATCAAATGACTTATTAAATCATACATTTTGTTTTATTTGAGAAAAAGTTTCCTCTCGTAAGTCTTAAATTTAATATTAAATTCCTCTTTATTTATTTACTACAAATATTGTACTTTTTGTTTATTTATTACACACATTCAACTTATTGTTATTCTCGCTTTTTTTCTTAATGATAAGCGTTGTATATCTAAATTAATTATTCCTCTTATGTATCAAATCAGCGTAAAATAATTTACTGGTATTTATATGCTCATTAAAAACAGTAAGTTAAGGAAATTTAAGAAAAATACTTAAGAATAATGAACCTTTCATGAAATTAAAGCATTTACTATAAAAGCCCAAATTTTATTGAAAAAATATGTTTGTGAAAACAGGCTTTTCAAAATCTCTGATCTTTACATTTGTACATGTACTCTTCTATCTTTACATTTGTATTCATAACTTAAAGAAAAATTATTTTAATAGTTTGACACAGACCTCTTATTAAAAAATTATAAATACAAATAAGGAAAAAATATTGATAAAATTCAAAATTCAAAACTCAAGAGTAAATTGAAGCGCAAAAAAAAAAGTTTAACAGTTCTGTTGATGTGATGTTAAAATAAAACATTAAAAATACTTTTTATTATAAAACACTATGCTTTGATATTTGATTTCAGTGTCATGCAAAGCGGATACTCTTATGATTTTTTTTGAAAATAAACGAAAAAAATTTTTTGAGTTGCTTATCAAACAATTTGAAAAAAAAAAAAAAAAAGGAAAATAAAAGTTTTATCTTAAAAGCTTTTTTATATTCTGTCTAATATAAGTGATTTCTTTGTTCTATTTAGATGAGATAAAATGACTACTCTATATGATCTAGATTCTACATTTTTTAAATGATACAGTATTTGTTTCAAAACTTGTCTCAAATGCTGTTGAGCTACTTTACTTTCAAAAAAGTAAGTACAATCTTCTGGCAGCAAGATGTTTTTTAGAGTTATGTAAGATATATTACTAAAAGAAATATACAGAAATGTCGGATTTAGATGATTTCTTTCTTCAAAAGAACGTAAAGTGCAGGATAAAAACTTAGCATTGTGGACATATCCATAACAAAGTAGCTGACTTTTGTCTATCATAAAAATAACCTCATAACAATTACTATGAAAATTCATAAAAATATTATTATTTGGTATCGTTAATAACTAAATGTGTAGTTTTTATAAGATTTTTGTGAATAATTATTAATTTAACTTCTGATTAAAAACAATTAACTTTTTGAGTTTTTAACAATATTTTGCATCCGATGATACTGTATTTTTACTTATATTTTAATATTTCATTGTATCACGCATATGTTTTTATTGAATTCAAAGTCTTAGGCAAATAAACTAGTAAAACTATTTTAATGAATTTAATCATGTAAATTTTTACTGAGCATCATTTTGTAAAATTTTTGACTGACTTCTTACTGAATATTTTTTAATTATATTAATTTAAATAATATTAATTTAATTTTACTTTGGTAATGGTATTCTATGCACTGCATAACTGAATATTTATGATAGAATGCGAAATTCGTAGTTTCATTTATGAAACCAGACCGATTTCTAGGGACGCGAACAGAATTTGTAACTATAGTACTAACAGAGTTCCAACTGTTTTAAAAAAGATCATTTTTTTACTGTATGTAATTAATTTTAATGACTTCAATTTCCGAACGTAACACTTCTTATTCCTAAATCAGTTGATTTTGTTACTGATTCCGAGTAATTAGTTTTATTTTCAATTACACTTAATAAAGTAATCTCACAAGTATTACTTGTTAAGTGGAATCGGATACGTGTTTTGTAATAAAAGTAAATAAAGTAATAAAAGTAAATAAAGTAATAAAAGTCAAAAAGTAATAAAGTAAATAAAGAATAAATATTACTCATAGGCTTATTTTTTGCTTATTCATTTCACTGATTAAATTTTTCTCAGGAAACTTTACAGAAAATTATATCAGAAGTTGAATGACTCAGAGTTTAGTTTACTCCAAAAATTAGTACTACACTTTGAATTTTTTTATGGTGCACATCTTTAACTGTTGTGTAAAGAAATAGTTTTAATTACTTAATTTAAAACTGAATAGCCACAAATCAACTATTTTTCATGTTTAATTAGATACGATTTTTTTTCTTACCACTAAATCTACATGCTCTTTATATGCGCATACATTTAATAGATTAAACTTTCATTAGTTTTATTTTATACTGCTCTTAAAACATTTCTATTGAATGTTTGAATGAAAGAGATAAAAAAGTAATTAAATTGCTTTTGCCTATTTTTTTGTGTAATTGTATGAGATAGTTCCTTTTAAAAATAAACAAAACGAAAGTAAAAAATATATATGTTTTTTATGATCGAGAGAAATAAATTTTAAATATTCCCCCCCCCTTATTTCTATATGTTTGCGGTTGTTGAGACAAATTTCATCGCAATAGTAACAATTCATTACAACAAGATTTTTTTGTCGAATATCTGTAAGGTTATTAATCAAATGACTATTTGTTTTTTCTTAAAGAATTGTTATCTTATTCTTAAGTAATATTACACTCCAAACATAATAATTTCAATATTTTAAGCTTTCTGAGATATTGACTAATTAAAAAGAATAACTAAAATCTCATTATAACGAAACTGAGTCATTTTTTACTATATAATTAAATGACGTTAGATAATACTAACATAACATTTTAAATTTTGAATCTTTTTTTTTAACAGGGAAATATAATTTATTAAAAAAGATGTTTCTCATTTCACAACAAATATTGTAGGTTTTATATAGAAACAGTTTTTTAATTTTTAATTTTTCTTTTATATTTGATAACAAGAATGTATATAAAGAAAATACAAGAGGTTACTGGGACAGAGAAATAAAATTATTACTGTATAGTTAGCACTGCTTAAAGTACGAAAATAATGTCGTAATTTAAGCATGTTTGAAAGAAAACTACTTTAGCATATATTCTCGTGTTTCCTTAAAAACATTCTTTGTGCATCCACAAAAGACGACGGAGGTCGCTTTCGCACACATAAAAAGGGCATTAATCCCGAGGAAAGTAATTAGATTCAAGAGGACTTGTGCTTGACCCCAAGCCCTTAGAAAGGAATTCCGGAGTCATTCATCAGCTCCGTTTCACCGAAAGGGGGCTTCGCTTAGTTTAGACATTCTTTGGGGTCAAAACAAGAGTATAAACACCCAGAGAGGGTTAATTACTTATGTTTTCACGCCTAAAAACAAAAAAAGAAAAATGCCAGAGTTTCCAGGAATGGAACTTTAGTACTTTGGTGTCACCATTTTTTCATTCATTTGTCAATGAATTTGATTCTGTGCGTTGTATAATTTTAAGATTTATCTTTTTAAAAATGTTTTGGAAAAAATCGTCTGTAATTAAAATAAAAATTGTGACGTTGGACCATTCGCGATTTTCTATTCACTAGCCTTCGGGAACTTTCTAATAAGTTTTAAATAGCAGAAAGTTATTATTTCTTCCCAACGCAAATAAAACGTGATTAGGTAAATTAGATTAAGATAATAAGTGTAGTGAATTGAATTAGAGATAGTGATACATTTTAAAAATATATTTGAAAGGAAAGAGAAAAGAGATATAGAATAACTATAAGTTTATAGATGTGTAGATTGTGAATCATTGAAAGTAATAGTTTTAATTGAAGTGTCTCTTAGTTATATTTAGAGAGTATTACGATTTTAATCTATAATGAACAAGAATTGTGCCAATCTGAATGAGTGGTTCCGTAGGCTGACTCTATTATAATATTAATTTGGATTAACAGAGTTAAAAGGGATTCGTGTTTGTGAGAGATTGATCATAAATATTCTAAATAAATCGAGTTGTCTTTTTTTTTAAGTGTGTTCAAATGCAGTCTTGAATTTGTTGATTATTATATTAGATTATAAGATTCTATAGTAATGAATTCATTTATTATTAAATTAAAATTTAAGTCATTTTTGAAGAATACATTCGCTATGAGACGCATTGAATGCTATAAAATATTTTTGCACTTGTAATGATTGAAACTCAATTGCTTGAAAGTATTTAAAATGCTTCAGTCTGATTTACAAAAAGCAAACCGATTTCACTCAACAAGAGCTAGGAGCTATCAAGTCAGTCTCCTAGGAGGGCTATTCCACCAGATTTTAAATAAAAAGCGGTTTTACAATAATAAGTTTACATGAGGAAGATGAAGGTAATATAAAGAAGCTTGACATAAACAATTTAAATAATTACCCTATAAATATTTCTTAAGGTTATAACATGAAGAATATATTAGGTCAAAACAAATTTTGGAATTCACGTAAAATGGGCATTCAAAGGTATATTTTGTGACCATATGGGGCGTCAAAATTTAAATAAAAACACCCAAGGAAAGTTTGTTCATGAATATTTTACTGTCAAAAGATTACATTTATACAAATATAAACAAACATGCAGACTTTCTGCAAATCATGGTAACTCAAAGGAAATAAATATATTGAAATTTTGTAAATTAAATAACACAGAATCTACCCTTATCTAGGGAATAGACTAGTATTTTGATAATATAGCTCTTATGTAGGAAGCAATAATAGTTCGTAATCGGAAGCCTGAAATTTTCTTTGAAAGACTTAGCAATTTTTACCATATTAAAATAAAAAAAAAAATTCGAATTTTTCTCTCTGTGTACACACACACACGCACACGCACACGCACGCACACGCGCACACACACACACATATATATATATGTAGTTTGAGACTCTTTGTTGCACAACATTTTGAGGTATTGTGTTTTGCAGTAATAATAAGTGTCATTTCTAGGACCTATCCGGTCAGAGAAATTGTTGATCAAGTAATAATAAAACCGATGCAACTTAGCTTCTAATAATGATAGAAACAAAATTCAAACATATTTTTAAAGTTAAAACATTGATTTGTAATTCGAAAGCAAAAATAAAAGAATATATATCTTGAACAAAAATGGTTTTGTGTGTGAACGTTGTACTATCACCTTAAGATAAAAGGAAACAAAATAAAGAAATGTTTGCGAGAGATAGAGAACTTTCCCCACTAAGCACATCGGCTCATGGTACAAAACGGATGCATTTTAGAAACAAAAACAGGACATTATTAATTGAACAAATGCATGTACAATTAAGACATATATACTGGATTGTATCCCTAAATCTACATATAGGGTATTAATTAAACCTGATATCCAAAAGAACGCATTAAACTAATAAACAGAAAGAAAACGAGGGAAAAAACTAAATAAAGTCAGGGGTGGGGCAAGTAAAGCAGGTGTAACTACAAATATTGGTAATAAAGTCCTATAGCTTTATAGCTTTAATAAACAAAGCAGCTAATTGAGAAAGAAAATTTAAAGGCTACCGTCTACCGGCTATTTTAATTTCTTCAACGTAGTGTTAATTCTACGGAATTTTCTCGATCATCTTCAAATATTTACTTTTTTTGTATTTGACTGCAGTAAAATTCTTCCGAAAAAACAAAAAAATAATAGAGGTTTCTGTAGAATTTTGAAAATACTGTAAAATATTTTTTAAGGATCAGAAACCTAAAAATGAATCATTGAAATAGGGATAAAATTATTTTTACAAATCGCTGGGAAATTATAATTCAACTAAAATCTTCATTATCTCTTTTCTCTTTCGAATGCCTTTTTTTTTGCTTTTGAATAGATAAGAGAGTTAAGATTCCAGGCTAGTACTAGAAATTCTATACGATTACCATTACGTTCATGAAATCAAAATGGTCAGTATACGGGTGCCTTAAACGATTGATATAAGTAAGTTTTAAAGCTGAATATGTTTTGATAAAATTCAGCTACATATTCCCATACTTGTTAATACGTATGGATATATTCAAAATGTTTAAAATTTGTTTAACTCATAAGAGATATTTTTGAGAAATAAAGGTAAAAATTATTTCTTTAATAATGACATTACTCTAAGATAATCTTGACTTTTCCTCAGTATAAAAGGATTTTTCGATGAAAAAAACCCCCTAATTTTTATTCTCTTTCTGATTTTATGCGGAATCGCTTAAATAAAATTATTGATATCATTTTACAGAACTCCCAAAACTGTTTTTATTTAAGGATGTGATTTGTTACTTTGAATAATTTTTGCATAAAAAGATAATATGCTATTTCTTGAAACTACGAGATAATTGCGTATACAAAATATTTTTTAAACCCGCAGAAACAGAAAAAATAACATTTAATTAGATAGTAATTTAATAGATAATAAAACATTACACGCGGTACGCAGTTTTTGGTAAGTGCTTGGCAGCTATATTATGGTTTTTAATTTATTATAATACATAAAATAGATATATAATTTATCAGCAGAATGGTTGGTGTCAATTTTTAAGATATTTGAAATAATTTAAGATATCATAATTTTCGTTAGGTCGGGAATTATGTTTTATTTGCAGAAAAATTATAAAATATATTTCACATATATTTATATGCTTTGTGGTTTTACTAACTCAATTAAGGTTTTTTAAAAAGCAGTGAAAAAAGTAAGGAAGCACTTACTGCGTTACAGATTTAAACTATATCTCGCATACTGTAGATTTAGAATAGGTTACATGAATAATAGTAAATGCTCTTCTCGTGTTCAACTATAAAAATATTCACATATTTCTTCTTATAAATCTATACATTATTAATTTCGTAGGGGTTTCAAAACAAATATATTATTCATAAGTCATAATAGTGAATAAAAATATTATAAAAAAAGTCTTAAAAATTGCAACGATGCCGGTTAAAAAATGTGAAAGTGTTTTGTAAAAGTTTTACTTGTTATTGAGAAATACCCGAAATATCTGAATAAGATTTATTCTGCATATTAATTAATTGTTGTTATTTCTTGTGATTATTTTATTAACGTCTCACTGAAAAATAATATGTTAGCAATTGGTGATGGGCCTCAAAGTTTTGAAACTCAGCCAAGTAACGAGGACGACACCTGAGCTCTGGCACCTCCCAAGCCAAATTTTCAAACCCAGAGGGAGAACTTAGAGACCACGGTGACTCTTTTGTGACATCAGAGTTCGAATCTACGACTCGACGAAAACCGTTGACCATGAGTTCGGGGCTATGACCACTAGCCTACCGTGGACATTTAAATGATTCTTATTTGCATATTGTAAATTAAGAGTTATTAATGTTGATTTATTCAAGAAGTCGTAGGGTGAAATAACCCACAGTATGGAGAAGATAGAATTCAAAAATCCATCTGAATTCTGCAATGAACTTCATTGAAAGGTAGAGAAAAACTGGAAGAAATGTATAACTCTGAATAGTGATTATGCATAGAAGTCTTATAAGCATGATAAATATAAATTAAGTTTCTATCTCAATTATTTTTAATAATAACTAAAATTTTACGAATTACTGAAATAGAACAAATCAACAATAATTTTAATTTGCATTATTTAAAAATGGATTAATTTATACGCAGATTAAAATTTATTCAGATATCCTGATTATTTCTTAATAATAATAAAACTGTACTAAAACTTGTACACAGAAAAACTATTTTAAATTATGTTTAAAATACTCACATATTATACAAATCTGATAAGAGGATATATGCACTCTAATATGACTGATATATTTGTACATATTAGTAATTTGTGGCATGAATAATACATTTTAAAGAAATTTAAATTACGATGTATCATGAAAAAGAGAAACAAGAAGTTTAAGCATTTGTATCATGAGAAGGTGTTTAGAGTTAATTATAGTCTTAAAAATATTAAAACCACTCTTAATATTTAATAATATATTTTTACGATAAAAAATGCTCCATAAAAGAATTTCTGTATAAATAAAACTCAAGATATTCTAACAAAAGACCACGAATTTCCTTTCTCAAGGGAGTATAAAAAATATAAGCAAGTATTCAAAAAATAAAAAAATACAGTTCACTGGCCTTTTTTATGTCTTTTCTTCTGAAAGAATAACAAAATAGGAACGAACAGAAAGTGCCCCAAGAAAGCCGATCCATGAATCACAAAACTTGCAAATGCGAAGCGTAATAAGAGTGAAAGAAGTTTATGCGTGAGAGCTTATTGTAGACTCTAGAAGTCTAAAAGTTCTACTTTTACAAGAAAATGTGATTCTAAAGAGATTTGAGTTCTAGCCATCATGACGGTTCTTTTCCTAGAGATATATTTTCAAGTCATGATCAAAGTGTCCGTAAATCCAACATCAAAACTTTAGTAGTTCTAAAAACGGAACTCAACAAATTCATGCAGTTTTTAAGCGTAGTCTGATTTGAACTGTATTTTTTTCCCTGATGAATATAAATGATAAGAAAGACAAAAAATTGCTGAATGAAGTCTGAGTAATTTATCGGGACGATACTAATATTTAGGAAAAGGGCTCAGATTTCGAAAAAGACATCAGAATGTATTTCGATCTTTGCTTTTTTTCCACTAAGATTTTTGTTTTTCTATACATGAAAAAGTTTCTTATTTCACAAGTGAGGTATAGTGTTTATTTTCCTCTTTCGTGTATATAAATCAACGACTTTCTTTAAAAAAAAATGATTATCTTATCAAAATGAAAGTTTTCACTTCAAAAAAATCCAGAATGAAATTCTCTTCAAAAAAATCCAGCTGTTTTAGCTATTCACAACAAACATCAACAAGGTACCTTTTACTAGGTTATTGAACATTAAATGATTTAAAACTATCGATATTTAAATCCAAAAGTCTTATTCTTTACCAAACGAATTTAAAAAGGATGGCATTTATGTATAACATATTCGAAAAAAATATCTTTTGAATTCAGAATATTTGTCTCAGTTGAAAAATTCTGTTCAGCGTAATATCAGGAGCAGTTTTAATTTCAGAGATAAAAAACGAAGGATTTATTTAAGTTTTTTGAAAAACCTATATGTACGAAGTAGGATTCAAAAGTTCCCAAACTGAGAATATAACTTAAAAATATTGCCAATTAAATTGCAGAAATACATCCATCTTCGAAATAAGACCCTGGAACAACAACACACTTTTGCCATCGCTTGTAAAGGTCATCCAAACATTTCTAGAATCCATTTTTAGTCACATACTTTAATTCACCCTTTGATGCACTTTTAATTTAATTTGCAGGTTGAAAACAATGACATTGCAAGTAAAGTGCAAGTTCAGGAAATAGACTGAAGTCGCAGGAACAAGATCAGGGGAGTAAGGAGGATGTAGCAAAACAATTGTTTTCGTTTTCGCAAGAAAATCAATGACGAGATTTCAAGAGCTTATCATGCAAAAGCACCCAAGACTGCTCAGCCCACAATTTTGGTCTCTTATTTCGGATCGACTCAAGCAAACGACGTAGGATTCTTACATATAGTTCTTTGTTCACAGTGCGTCCTTCAAAGATAAATTCTAGATGCACAATGCCCTGGACATTGAAGAACACCTCTAGCATGACCTTCCTTTTAGAGCAATCTTGAATGAATTTCTACTTGCGTGGAGATTGTGGTGATTTCCATGTTGCCGATGTTCTCTCGGATTACGTGTCGTATAAAAATAACATTTCTCGTCTTCAATAACAATTCTGCCAAGTACGGAATGACATTTGTCAACAGTCGAGTTCAAGGCTACAGCCATTTCCATTCGAATTGCCTTCTGGTATCTGTTTAACATGCGGTGAACGATGCGTTGACACACCTTATGATTTTTAAGATCCTTAGTCAGTATCCTTTGACATGTGGACTCGGATATCCCAACTTATTCTGCTTTTTGCTCTATTGATTAAAGCCTTTTCTTAAGTACCGCTAAAATTCTTTTCAATGTTTTCAGCGGTGCTGGAAATCTGTGGACGTCCAGGGTGGTCGCCGTCTTCGAAACTTTCCCTGACTTCTTTCAAACGTTGATGAAACTCAAGAACTTGCGTTCGTGATAATGTATCACTGCCTTACACATGCTTCAACATTTCGTAAATCTCTGTAGTATTCTTTCCCAAGCGAACATAAAATTTGATATTAATTCTCTGCTCAACAAAAGCCGTTTCTTTCAAACGCTAGGTATTAAATGCATCTCCCAACAAAATACGACGCCTTGGTGAGTCACCAACCATGTGATTTGGGACAAACCACTTTTAGAATAGAGGGAGAATCTGTAACACAGAAACGTTGTCGTAGTCACTCGACTGCAAAAATGTTTCACGTTATAAGCTCAGTACGTGAACTTTTGAATCCTAACTCCTATACTAGATTTTGTTATTTAAATATATGTAACTACAATGAAAAAGCTGTGGTAGTTAAAATATATCGATTCTTTATTTTCCTTTTTTTAGACTCATTCATTCCTTTTGTTCAGTTTTATTCTGTTCTTATAAATATTCATCTAAAATAAACATTTAGAATTATTTTTTACGCCTTTGAGAAAGAGAGTAACTACACTATATTCAATTTTGGGAAACGTTATGTTATTAAAATCAGATTCTTTTAGTTATTCTATTTTTCTGTGATAATGTTCCTTAAACTATGATTATACGAACTCTGTACATGAAAATTAATTTTATTTTCCATGGAGCTATGTTCAGTGAAATTTATGTTTGTACTGAAAGCAAATGATAGTCTTTTATTAATTTCAAAATAATTAATACTATAAACCTGTTAAAGGTATGCGACGTTTTAAAAATAAAAATGCAAATTGCTTTTCGAAATTTCCAACGAAAAAGTGGGAAAATTTTCATAAAATGATAAAAACGATTAACTTTCTAGTTAAAATAAATGAATAGGTATAAAATGTTTATGAACTTGAATTTTTTGTTAGAAAAGAAATGTTGAAAATTTATTATGTTGTTTTGAAATAGTACATGAATCATTTAAATCAGGAGTTTCCAGCCTTCAGGCTTTCCTGGGCCGTAATGAAAAAAGACGAGTTGTTTTGAGCAGCGATAAATAAATCTAACACACTAATATTAGTTTGTTAAAAAAAAAAAAAACGAAATATACATATAAATAGCATATTTAAATAATTGAAACATAATAATGTATAATTTTTATATTATAAGTGTTGCAACATGGAATTATATTGACACAGATTCATATCTCTTATCTGACATTTTATTCATAACATTTCGTTATGAATGTGATACTTGGCATTAAATTTAAACTAATGCATTCATATCTTGTTCAATTTAAGTAGTAGCAATTCTCAGGAAGTTCTCAAAGAGTTCATCCAATATTATGGTTCTAAGTTCACTCTTAATGTACTTCCCTCTTGGAAATATTTGCACAGAAATGAGATTCCAAACAATGATGACACAAATAATGAATGATTGTCCAACGAGATATATTTGTCTTTGGACAGTTATGATTTGTATACATTCACATTAAATAGACTTTATGAAATGTATCTTTAAATTCGATGCATTCCTTCTTAAAATACGCTTACAGCAAGTTTTAAAAGAGAATGTAATTCTATGAATTTCATTTTAACGTTTGCTTGTAGAATATCTATAAATGGAGTGGCAAAAATATAAATCATTTGTTTATTTTTTTCGAAGATCCTAAAATTTATTTTCAAATTCTTCTGACAAATCACAAAGTTAAGGCTACATATTTTTTTTTAAAAAAATTTTCCAATATCATTGGCTAACTAGTTAAAATGAAAAAAAAAAAAAGGTTTACATTTATTTGGATTTGCCATAATTTTGTATAATTGTTTGAAATAAACTGATAAGTGTTGGTTTTCTACCATAAAGAGGCTTGTTTGAATCAATTAAAATAAATACAAAATTAACTTAAATTTGTCACCTGTCTGTTTCTTTTCATTTTTATGAATAGGCATGTTTACAACCTTTTTAACTTACAAATCTCACATGAGGCTCCTCAAATTTCCCTTAATGGTTTGAAGCTGAACAAACGATTTTTTCCGCAGAATTTAAAGCAGGTATTTAATTATATTAATTCATAAAATGATTTTTTTCTTTGCTTTTTTCATAATTCGTGAACGAGAAGGCTAAAAGTTGAAGAATATGTAAGAATAATAGCAAGCTTTGTACAAATGTGCCATAACAATTGTGAAAATGTTTCTTCACTAATGAGAATAGCAGGCATTTAATAATGAAATTATGTTTGCAGACTTTTCCCTCTTTTTGATGTTCTAGTTATTTCTCGATTTTTAACATGTAATACATTGATTCTCACATTTAACTTTCGAGCATGATTTATATCTGATGTAACGTTTGATCGTAAGTAATTATCTAATACACTATCAAATTTATATCTGAAAATTTGAGAGGGGTTGAAAAATAATTTTTGGTACACATTTCATTGGATGACATTTTATTCCCTGAAGAGTGACTGGAGATGTTAGTAACGTGGTTAAGTCAAATGAATCTGATCGAAATGGTAACCAGCTTGAAGTTTGAATTAGGTTTATAATAGAGAGAGATCCTTAGATTAGGATCATAGTAAGAGATTTAAACTTAAAATACTCTTTAATTTTTTAAAATTTTCTTAATATTGCAGAACAGAGCACTCGAGTAAACATCTTAATGCTAAGGAAAGTAAATGTTTAATCATTTGTAAATTGTTTAGAACCTTCTTCATTTTGAGATCAACATCAAAACTGTTGATATTTTAATTTATCCTCCCCCAACCCAATATGCAAAATTATCAAAAACGAAATTATAATCCTCGGAGCTCTTCTCATAGAAGTTTTCAGTATCCCTTACTTTCCATTAAGGGACACGTATCTTCCTTTGAGAACCACTGATCACTTAAATAAAATACACGAAAACTTTCAAAAAAGCTACTATTGTAGCCTATCAAAGAAAAAATTTCTCGGTATAAGTGAATATTAAAAATATAAAAGTAATATCACCCAAAGTTTAAATGACGATAATTACGAAATCTAACTTTATTAAAATAGGAAATCTTATCAAAATAATCATTTCAAGTAACAATCTCATTCAGTCGAACTATTCGAAATTCTAATTAGGATTTAAACATTTCATTGTGATGTGAAGCGTCCTGGAGCAAAGTTTGCTTCCAATATTTGTATTCTAGATGATAAATGGATGGTAAATTATTCCCGACAGAGTTAAATTAAGTTTAACGGTAATTTCATCAAACCATCTGGAATAGAAATGTAGCCTTAGGATGAATGATTCAATTAGTTGAACTGATAGCTTTGAGTATGTTTTGATACATTCTGAAGTGCTAATTAAAATATTCCAGTGTGACGAAACGCTTAAGGGTATGTATTCATATTTAATATGATAAATCGATACCACTGAAATTTAAATGTGAATCGTATAACTGACAACAGAATGCCAATAAGCCCAGAAACTCGATAAAGTGCATATAGTTTATGCCACTGCAACTTCCAAAGCGAAGATAATGCATAAATTTTTAAAACTGAGGAAATTTTGAGAGTTTTGTAAACTTTATAGGTTTTGCTAATCCAGACAGATAAAATAAATGATAAATTATTTCAGTGTTCTGTCATTCAATTTGAAACTTTCTGAATGTAAATTGTAATTATTCATATAAGTTATTGTTATTAACCGTGAATAATACCCGCCGGTGTATTGTGAGGCATAGTTTAGTATTTTCTAGTACGTCTTTAAATTAGAGACATAAGCAAATATCAATTCATTTTAAGT
>BMAW01081682.1:0-14012 GCA_019974015.1 Nephila pilipes | reverse complement strand
CGCATACATAACTAAATGCAATAATCCTAATGTTTTTTATTGCTATTTTACTTCTAATGAAAATAGATATGATATCATAAGGTGTAATTCGTTTGTATTACTTAGTTTCAGAATGTATAAATTACAATTTTATAGCTATTTTTATAAGGTTATATATTTTGGAAATAGCAATAGGTTACATTCTAAAAAAAGACTGCATTAAAAATAACTTCATTGACAAATGTGAATTTGATAAATGATACAAACATTCATATTTGTTCTGTTTTTTAATTTTTTTTAATTAATATTGAGATTTTTTACTTTATTGGAAGCATGAGTAAAACATGATTTATAATTTAATAAATGTGTGGATTAAATAAGCGAAGTGCGTTCAAAAATATCTGAAAACTTACGACAGTTTCTTAGGAAATAAATTATAATTGCTAAACACTGATTTTCAAAGAATCAGTGATGATTTTATTTTCTTCCTTGACTGTGAGTAGAAAACGTGGGAGAGGAAGGAAAATAATATTATTCTAGACAAAATCTTTCTCAGCTTTCATTAATTATAATTATTTTCATACACATTAATTTTAAAAATAAGAATAAAAAAGTTTTTCACAGAAATGATACTATTTTCTCGAATATAAATATTAAAATAAAGTGTTCATCTCCTTTGAATCTAATTTCTTTAAGAGAAGTTTCTTGTTAACTGTAACAATTTTTATTTTTTTCGAGATTTTTTGGGTTTTGTCTATTATTGTTTTCAGTTTATATTTACTTGTTGCACGTGTCTTTTCCCTTTTATATAATAACTTTAAATTCTAGCATTTTTTTTACATGAAGAGTCTAAGCTCACTGGATAGAAATTCTTTTTTATATTATTTTAATTTAATAATTTAAAAGAGATTAATATGTGCCACAGCTCGTTATCACCAATGAGGTAAGACATTCTGCTTGAAAAATGTAAACGTCGGATTCAAAACCCAGATTCATGATTACATTGAAAATTCATGTAAAAATGTTCTTTGTTTAATTGTTCTGTTTTCCATTATGATTTCTAACACCACCAAAATGTTCTCTAATTTTCTGAAACTTAGTTCTGGAATATTCAAATGTGCAGTATAAAAATTCATACATTCTCACACACACGGTCTGATATAGTTCTCAATCAAATTAGCTGTTCTCAGTTTGTTAACAAATTTTTTATAATTAAGATATCAATTGTGATTTTAATTCAACTTAAAAAAACATCCACGCATTTATATGCAACTTAAGATATAAAACAAAAAATGTTCTGTTAAATTTTCAGTAAATACACTTCATTTCAAAAGCTAACACGGAGAACCAAGTCAATTATTTAAAATAGTCTTTATATTTAATTTTTTGAAAATCGTCTAATGAAATAAAAAAAATTCATAACCTTATCAATCCACAATACCCAAACGGAAGATATCGTTATACTTATATGAATAAATTTTTTAGCAAAATATTTGAAATATTATCTCTTTAACCATAAAAGTAAAATAAATTTTCAATGCTGAGCTTTAACTCATATTATTTTGTTTTTAAATAAATTCACTATTATTTTTAAAAATATTTTAAAAAGTCTTAATATCCCCAAAAAACTTTCAACTATGAAAAAATACTTAACAAATTAAATTCTAATTTGCTCATTGTTGGTTGGTTTTATTAAAGTCACACTAGAAGCAACACGAGGGTTATTGGGGATGGATATTGTAACTTTGAACATCTGTTTAGTAACAAGGACGACACCTAAGCTGGCATCCCCCTCTCTTAACTTCAACACCACGCCACAGGAGGACTTTGAACCATGACAGACTTAATGTGCATCAGCCATGGCTACACAGACGGTCTTTTGGGGAATCAAGGCAGGAACCTTCGATTCGACGAAAACCACCGGCCGCGAGTCTGTTACCATGATCACTAGGTTACCGCAACCACTAAATTGCATAATATCGTTTAAATTGGAATAAAAATTCATTCGAGACTTCCTTTAAGATTAGTTCGAGACTTTCACTTCGAGGTATTTGAGTGTTTTTTCTCTCTCTCCCATAGGGTTTACTTTAACCCATAGGGTTAAAAAACGAGTTTTTTTAACATAGGTTTTCTTTCAAACTGCACACTTTGAGTAATATAATGTTTATACCTTAAATTTTTAGAGCGAAAGGGAACGTAAATTTAATTTTTTAAATAATTAGTTTTAAAAAATACTTTTCTTAATTATAATTAAATTATCATATTATCATTCAAAACAATCTGTTATAGAAAATTTCAGCTCAATTGAGCTCTTTCAAATGTGAGAAAAAAGCTTTCAAAGTTTTGACCCAGCAAAGTTATAATGTGAGATAAAAAACTCATTAAAAATAAATTAAAATTACATGTTAAACTTGTGTGTTGTATAAAAATTTTCAAATTCAGAAATATTAAGAAATTATGTAGCTACTCTGAATAAATTGTTTCTCTTAAAATATTGTTAAAACGATGCAATTTCAATAATTATCATTCAATAAAAGGATATTTATTTACTATAATGTAACGCATACCTTAAAATGCATTATTTATACCAGTTTTGTGATAGAAATACTAATTTTTAGAGGGTTATAGTTTACCTTAATATAGGCAAATGCAAAGCATAAAATGAAGTACAAAAATAAAAGCTCTAATTCATGACTTAACAACTCATATAATTGTTTTTTTAAAAACGTTTAACAACCTTAATCATTCAACTGAACAAATTATTCAAGTTTAACATCCAAATTTCCAAAAAAAAATTATTTATCTATTATATTTAAATTTACACATGTCGTAATTAAATAATTTCATATCAATTTTCACATTTTCATATGAATGATTAGTTTAGAAAAAGTTCGCAAAATTTAAATTCTAAGTACTCTTACTAAATTAAATATTTTATAAACATATACTTCAAGAATTATTTAAAAATAATTTTTAATATTAATAATTTTTAATAATTTTTCTAAACTGATCAGATAAAAATTAAATAAAATTCTTCGAAAATTCAAAGACAGAAGAAACCGTCTTAAATAAAAGGCCAGTTTTTCAAAGTCTAACTCATACAAAAATGAGGTATTTTAAATTAATTTTACTCTATTAAAACTTACTTTTTCAACATTAGAGAATAGTTTTCACATTTACAACTATTCATCTTTATTTTTATCTCGTAATATATTTCTTAATTCCATTAGATAACGCTCTATGTGGCTAATTAGAATAAAAATAACTACGAGAAAAATTCGATTGCTGAGCAGATGGAAAAAAGAAAAACTGGCTTATTAGGTGAAACACTTTAACGTGAAATTAATTTCATAGCAAACTCTCAATCTTATGCTTCAATAATCTCACCTTTTTTTTCCTTCTTCGAAATTATTAACACGAGAGCATTTATCCAATCAATTTTTTGCAGAAGCTTCTAATTACAATGAGTCTCACTGACGTACATAAAATTAATTATTAAGTTGACGTAACGTAAAGATTCCTTTGATCAAACATTGATTACTTTTCATTAGGAGATGCTTGAAATATCTAATTAATGATTGATTATATGACACCCCTTCCATGTATCGTTATTTGATCGCTCTTTTTGTAGTTCTTGGATATTACTTTTGATTTTGACAGAGAACTACATTTTAAACTTGTACATGGGAAGCTGATATCTTTTAAATATATCCATTGCTTGAAAGCAACTTGTATGATATTTTTGAATTTTATTCTTCACATATTACTTGATGTAACAAAAAAAATTCAGATTTTTTTTTTTAGGAAAATTGTAAATTTTCTTAGAAATCATTTTATAAAAAGTAATTCTCCATAGAATTTCATTCTTTGATAATAAATATTGTAAAAGCTTATTTATTGTATCATAAATCAATAATTTATTTTCTATGTTTTTTTTCCATATTTACATCGATTCTTGTGAAACATTAAATTCATTTACGATGCACATTTTCATTAATTATAAAGTTAATCTAATTTACTGTTTGATTTTATGTGAAAAATACAATCAAAAATTTTTTAAATTTGAAATACGTTTTTAATTTAATTCTACTGCTCTATTAAATATTTTAATACAGATATGCTACAAATACAATTTTAATAAAATATTAATATAACTTTTTACCGTAAGGTTCTTTTAGTTCGAAAAACTAATTTATCATGCGGTCACTACAATCTTCTAAGTTATAGCGAAACACAATTCTTAAACACATGCGTATATAAAAAAAATAGTGAAAAGACTTACAAAAATACTGATTATCTCTACAGTACAGTACAACAGCTAGATCGCTGCCGAAATATATGTATTGTCCTAAAGAAATATAGGATACTCCACGGATATAAACGGTATATATTCATTCAATTATGATAACTATTTTAAGTATGATCTACTTTGAAATATTCCTTGCTTTTAGAACAACAGAAGATCCTTCCAAGTGTTTTCAATTACTAATTAGGAATTTAATTTGACTTGCGTAATCTCATTTGTCACTTATTAAATTCCTCTCTTATAGTTAAGGGTACTAAAATCTCTCAACTAGTACAATACAAAATAATTGGAATTTTATTTTTCTTCATTATTACTTGTTTTATTTTGTATGAGTCATGAATAACTCGAAAGAGAAAAAAGTCTTTGAAAAAGTAATTTTTCGAAAAGCATATTGCGCTTTGAAGTAGTGAAATGGAAATTATTTTTCCGCATTGCCCTTTCAGTTTAGTTACTTCGCACCATATTATTTCTTTAAAACTTTTGAAAGTAAATTTTACAAAAGTAACAGCATAAGCACATGCTAGCAGTATTCGGTACAAAGAAAGCAAAAAAAAAAGCTTAAGCAAAAATCAGCAATGTTACATCAAATAAAACTAAATAATTTAAACATTAATAACATTTAAAACAACTTAAAAACAAAAATAAAAGTCTCTCTTTGGTATTCTTCCGAGAGAGAAATTTGAAAAGCTAAAATTTTCTACAGTTCTTTAACAGTGTTGATATAACATTACTGTTTGAGTTATTAACAAAATACTGATTTAGTTCATAAACAGTATAACACAAAATAAATAAAATTCAAACAATAATTTTGTTTGCCCTTAAGAACCATACAAAAGTGGAGCCTTGTAAATTAAGCACTGTGCAATATTCGGAAGTAATATTCGCAATATCAGTAAAAAGCAAAAGATTTTGATTATTAACGTCGCACTTAGGAGAAGCACTGGCGGTGGACCTAGCAAATTTTAAACACTGTCTAGCAACAAGGATAACATTTCTGAGCTGAGACCACCCTGTCCGAATTTGCTTCTTATGAAATTGTGCAAAAACGTGAGTACCTTGATAATTATTAAAAAAATTCTTGTAAGTAGCTCTAATGTACTGAAATACTTTCTCAGTGTTAAGGATCGCTTTATCAATTAAAGCATAGAAAGTTCTCTAATCTCTTGAATTCTTCACTTGAAATGGAAATATATTAAATCGTCTATTCTCCTCAACATATACGAAAATGAATTAAAACATAATTATAACAAAAAATGGTTTTATCGTGCAACAATATCACTTACCATTCTAATGAATTTGTGAAAAGTGATGATTATTATTTAATACTTTTATTCAAACTATTATTTCAAAAATATTAAAATAATGAGAGAAAAATAGTTAAATAAAATAAATATGAAATGTTATAAACATAAAAAAAAGTACTGCGAATATCTTACTGTTACATTTATTTGAAACAAAAATTATTAGTTTAAATTTTTCTACAAACTTTACTCATACTTGCATAAAAAGTAAAGGTCATTGCGATGGATATAAAATTCGGCCTTCATCTATTTGTAAGACATACTTATATAAAATTATAGTTTTCCTATTGGTATTTCACACAAACTCATACTCAGTTTGTAATTTCTCGAATTTTGCTTTTCTTATGTCATTTCTTTACGTAAAAATATTAAGTGTAAGTTAAAGAATTACCATCTACACAAACGCAGTAAACTCAATCTTTTAATCAAACTAGAGCGTAATTTTTTCAAAGGGTTCGAATAGTAGTAAAAAAATTCAAAGCACACTATTTATTCCAAAATATCTTGAAAATAATTCAGATAGTTTTTAAAAGTTAAATTACATACGAAAATGCAAAATCTTATCTAATGTTATATTATAAAGGGGAATGTTGTGATAATTTTACCTAAAATTTTACAAACATTATGAATGAATAATTGGTGTGTTTAATTGATTTTTATCCGTGAATGTGTTTTTTTTTCCTTTTGAGTTTTGCCTGATTTTGGATCCAGCAAGAACTCACTTAAAATGTATTGAATTTTTCTTATGTCATTTCGAAAAATTACTACACGTTTGGATAACTACACACACACACACACACACACACACACACACACACACACACACACACACACACACACACACACACACACACACACACACACACACACACTACACACACACACACACATATATATATATATATATATATATATATATATATATATAAATATAAATTTTAAAATGTAATATGAACAAGAAAATCAGCTTAGAATAAAAGGGATTAGTCTAGGTTTTTAACCTTACATTTTTAGACAAAGACTGGCATCTCTCTCTTTCTCTTATGAGGTTGCTCTCAATCAGTAAATCTTTCAAACTACTTACTGCAAACTTTTCTGCTAATTCCTCAAAGAATTGAACTCGATTTAGTAAATGAAGGAACCTTAAAGGAGGAATAATTAGCGGGAGAAGATGGCCTTTCTGTGGTCCTTTTGTCATGACGCTTCGTTTCTGTCTGCACAAATTCATTCACCAAGTTTTGTATACGAACGTTTCTGCGTCAGCGATGATATTTAACAGTTATTTCGATCAATATATCCCACTTCACCTGGACTTCAGTGCAGTCTGATTCTACATTGCTTTCTTCCTCGACGTTGCCTGCTACGTGAAGTGTGGAAAGTAGCTTACATTTTTACGTTATTGCGACACAGATTTTGAAAGTAAGACATCCAACTAATTTAGGTGAGAGGCATTCTCATCCTGAAGTCCAGTCTATAGAGGGAAGAGATGAAAGAAATTTTACTAACTCGTATATGTCAGATGCCTCCCCCCCATAATGAATATTTATTTCATAATAATTTATTCATTAATATCGTTTAAGTTGATTTATGAAGGGTTTTGCTAAAATTATCAAAAAGCAAATGGTTAAAGGGACTTTTAAATTGGTTAAATCAACTTTTTAAAGGGAAACTCTCTTTAATATAATAGAGAGGAAAATATATATGCTGCAAAACTCTTAATCGTTATTATAATTGTATGATAAGCAGAACTTTAAATTTAAATGATCTACTAAAAGTCTCAGGATGGTTAATTTTCTCGCAAAACTATTGTATTTTTTTCATTTACGGAAATATAAGGGTATCTACTACGTACTATTTTATATGATAGAATATAGAAAATATAATAATAAAAATGAATTTTATAGTTCATAAGAGACCATACTATGTTGAAAATATTAATGAACTAATCCATTATAACAAAATAGGAATATAGAATCTGCATTTATACTTTGATAAAAGGAAGGAAAAGAAGAGAGAGAGAGATAGAAAGAGAAAGAAAAGAAGCACTTCGAATAAATCGAAAATTTCCCTCAAAATATTTATAATTTTTTTCTAGACCAAGGAAAGTATTCGCTTTTCCACTTTGACACAAAATAAAATAAATAAATAAAAATAAAATAAGCAAATAAATAAAAAAAAATAAAATACATAAATAAATAAATAAAAATAAAGTACATAATTAAATAAATAATAATAAAATACACAAATATATTAAAATAAAAAAGTCTTAAATATTTTCTAACATTGGAAATTATATTTAAATATTACTTATTGTAGATATTTATTTTGATTTTGAGGCGATATATTAAAAAACACTTTACCTAGAATAATTGAATTAACGAAAAGTAGAAAAATTAAAAGATCGTCCTCCCTGTAAAAAAGATTTCAACTCAGATTAATTTCAAAATGCAAGCCAAATATCATTGTTTCTGAAATTAACTCTTATACATATATGAAAAAATCTGTTAAAAGCTACCGGGGGAGAGTTTTGTTACACCATAAATTATTAAGTTGCTAAATTATTAGACATAGCTGATAACATTTTCTGTCTGATGTGCTGCAGTTTAATTTATGTAATTCATTAGAATGTATGACATAATTTCGCACACTGAGTGATGCTTACATACAATAAAATGTATGCTTTAAATTTTTAATCTGATAACAATACTATTTTATAAAAACAATATATATATAAATATATATATATTTTTTTAAATGCGGTCAAATGGGGAATATATATATATATGTTACAACAATAATATATTCAAATGAGTATACTTCGAAAATGTGACTGCAGTAGCCTAGTGGTGTAGTTACAGTCACGAGCTAGTGGCCTTAGTTTCCATGAATTGAGCCATGTGAATAGGTTCAATCTTATAATTATTTACTTAATTTGTAAATATGATTTTATTCTGTTTTATTGGTTTGAACTCTTTCTTCAAACCTACTTTTATCTATCTAAGTTCTTTTCTTATACATGCAAAGAGTTGAATTGAGTTTCACTGTTCTGTCTTGGAGTACATTCTTAATATATAACGAACTTCATAGACTCATTTAGGAAATAAATTATTAACGTTTCTAATTGCTCTTATTTCTGATGCTAAACCTAGAAGGGAAAGAGATAAATGTTTTTTGTATGCTATGTGGATTTGTGGATGCTATGTGGATTTAATTTGTAGTATACTGTCTTGGAGTACTCGACAAACTGATATCTAGCTGTAAGTAACTAGCATCAATTGGTATAAAAACGCCATTTAATTTTAAATAATTATTTTGTTCAGCAATTTACTTTTCACTTTTTAAATACCATTTAAGCTGAGGGAGCGTTGTGAATAATTAAAAGAACTATTCTAATTCTTAGTCTTTTTTCAAAGAGGTTGTAAAACTCTATATTATATATCATATTATAGTCATAAAATAGGATAGTGATTAATTTTAGGAATTTTTATTAAGGTGGTAAAAGGTCGAATGTATATAACTAAGAGAATTCTCTCAATATTAAAAGCAGTTCTCTTTTCATAGAAATCTGTGAGAATGTTTTAATAGTATAAACTGATCTTTTCCTTTGTGTATTTTGTAGACTTTTGATTTTGGTTCAAAATTTATCAAATTTTGAGTCAGATTCTTAAGAATGTAATTTCTAAGGACAAATAGTAATATTTACTTCGTTCATTAATAGGAAGAAATGTCGTTTTCTTTGTTCTATGTTTGTGCGTTTTTAAACTCAAAACAGGGAAAGTGGAAATTCAGTATTTATTAATTTAAAACGCATGTTTTATTTTTCTTCATTAGATATAAATATTTATGAATAATTTGTAAAAGTTGTCATACATTTCGAAATGAAATCAATGGTTAATTGTTAAATGTCATTTCGAAACAGTTACAGAAAATAAATATACTAACTTTCTTTATAAATAATTTCTTCTGAGTATATAGTAATGTATTTAAGGGGGAAAACGTATTTCTATTTATACTAATAAAATTGCAATCATAATACTTTTAGTCATAAAAGAAAAGCACGGAAAAATATAAAATATACTTATATTCAATTATTTTGAATGTAATGAAATGACAGCTAACAAACGAGCTAATAATAAGATTATAATAGGGGAAAATAGGTAATTTATGTTTCAAAGTGCATTTCAGAGTGAAGAACGTAATATTTTACAAATTATTTGCCATTCATGAATGTAACGAAGTTTTCAAAACGTAAAAGAATTGCATATATCCATAAAGTGTTGTTAATATTTAAGTTATAAATTCATGTAAATGACAAAAAGAAAGCGTAGTTTGCTGAAATTTCAAGCAAATTTACATAGAAATCCTTTTAGTGTTAAACGATGATACAAATCAAGATACTTAGACTAATATTCCGAAAATAACAAAAGAAATCTGTCCTAGGAATTATTGCTAGTTCCAGCAGCTAATATGATAGCAGCTGTTTGCTACGAGTATATCAAAATCCCATTATATTTCAATGTATACGCAAAAAATATGTACCAATGATTAGATAATGGACTTCTTTTTTATGGTTATATTGTAATACTGTTTGATAAATACTTTTAATCTTATTTTTATAAAAGGAAATTAGTACAAACTTTCTTTTTATAATTTATGATTTAATATTTTGCTTATACTGAAATTTCAAACACAAATTTCTTCGTCATAGATGACCTTTTATACTTTATATTTTTCGAGAAAAATTTAAAAACTGTAATTTAAACGTATATTAATTATATTTTTAAAGCTTGCTTTGAATCAATACACACTTTTAGCCACTAGGAGTTGCAAAAGAATTAGAGTTTTCTAGGATTCAAAGAACGTTCTACTTTTATTTCAGTCAGTAAGGTAAAATGGATCAGTGGATTAACCGTTTCTCTATGAATAGTTTGTGAATATAAAATGACGTATTATTTACTATGAAATTTAAATTCAGGAGAAATAAAGTAGTAAAGAGTTATAGAGTATACTTGTATATACTTATTCATATGAGTTCTATCACATTATGTTGGCTACTGAGTTGCTATGAGCATAATTCTCTTCCTTCATCCAAGGAGGACATTCAATTAGAGTAGGCCCAGGAAATCATGAGCGTAAAAGCTGGCAAACCTAGAGATATATGCTGAAAGTGTTTCATTCTAATGAGGGATTGACAGGCAGACGAATGAGAGAGGGAAGAGGCGAAAATTTACTTGCTCGATTTGCTCGAGGAAGAAGTGAATATTCCCCTAACGTAAATAATCTAATTATTCTGTAAAAATTTCTATTAATAACCAACATTAAGTTTAATTAATTTATCAAAAGATGTGTCGTAATTTCTGGGCAGTAGTCTCCACAAAATTTAGGAGCTCACACAATGAAATGTAACTAAAAGTTTATAGGCAAGAAACTTATCAATGCCGAAAAAATACTGTGGATTTCCAAGGATTCTGTGAACTATTATTCTTACAGACGTTAGAAGAATTTTACTTTTTAAGGGCTTGTTTTCATTTGGATTAGTAATCTTTGCGGCTGAGATAAACTGCTATTCTTCAAATCGTTTGAAGATTTTTTACTTCTTGTCGCTTGGGTTAATGAACTTGTGTGTGCTTAAGAACTTAATATTGCCTTATTAATCTAGCAGGTAAAGTAGAAGGACACATTATTTAACAGCTAGAATTTCAGTTTGAAAATACGTTTGTATAATTTGGAAAGACTAACTTTTAACCTAACTGATTTGAAAATTCTGGAAAAAATATTTGAAATGAGAGGAAAATGAGGAGGAAGACAAAATTAATTCTTTAGAACTTAAAAGGAACAGTGCACAAATGAGACTATCTCCTACCATTGCCTAATAAAGCATTAATCTTAAAGATGTTTAAAATTCTGGAAAATTTTTGATAGATTTTAAAGCTGTTCTATTGACAAATGGATTAAATATTTCGAGGAAATGTCGATATAGCTAAGTTGATATTTGGAAATAAACTGCTAAATTTTCAAATAAGCTCAAATTCTAAAGACGAAAAAAGTTTGAACTTATCCAAGCCATGGAATCAAAGGTTACGAATTCCGGTAGTTTAGTATTACTGAGTACTTTCCGGTATTACTGAACTTGCCGATTCTAAGCTGAAATGAATTCAACGATAAAAAATGAATTCTGATGTTCGAATAAACTTTTTCCGAGACGTTCTTCAAAAGAAAATCAAAATTCATTAATATGACAATTATCAAGCACAAACTTAAAATGCATTTTAAAATCGAATTCAGAAAAGATCGAGGAACATTGAGTATAAATAGAAAAGAGTGAGCTCTCAATGCCACACAAGGTGAATTGCAGTTAAAAGTGGAAACTCAAGTTTTCAATAGACCGTTTTTGACAGAAAGTGTGGGACAAGTTAAATTATCTATGCAGGGAGAATCAGTAATGAACTCAAAGAAAAAGTTAAAATTCCTATTATTCAAATTTGGTTACAAATACAATGCCGGAATATTTCTTTGCTATGAAAAAAATATTCATCTGTGGTAATATGAGGATTCTTCCAATCTGACTACATAATTCTAGGAATTTCAGATTGCGTTGACAACAAAAGCGTTTTATATGAATGAAAAGAAGCAATGGAATTTACAGAAAATCTAAATACCTATGAAAAAATGAATAAGATAACAAAAATAATTTTAGGAGATTTAATGATAAGATTAATGTTATGCAGGCTAGATTTAATGTCAGAGATTTTAAAACGAACTATAAAACTTACGAAAAAAGATATTACACTAAATTCGTCAAATGAAATGTTAGAACTAAATAGTACATCAATTTTAACTACAATGAATGCAGACATTGCAGTGATAATTGTCTTGATAAAGGTAATAGAATAATATAATGAAAATGTGAATCATTTGGACACATTTCGAAGAACTTTTCGCAAAGAGATGTAAATAGAACTTTAATAAACGCCTCAAGAATCAATTAGAATAAAATACACAAAATAATCAAAATTTGAAGTCAGATAATAAATAAAGTAATTCAGTGTAGAAGTGACTTAAGTTTAATGGAATTTAGTGTATATGAACAAATTATATCTTCGAAATGGAAATCAGACAGTGAAGAAACTAATAGGCATTGTTTTTAAAGATGTAAAGTCACAAGGCGATTTTCACTCAGATGTATTGCTTGATAATTATGCTATTAACACTGAAATATATGTTTTGAATAAACTGAGTTAAATTGGGCTATTTATGATTTTTTTCACTAAACTTTGGTTTTTTTTAATAAAGTGAATTACATAAAATAAAATCTTGACCCACCCATTTGAAACGTTACTTACGCAAACTATTACACTAAAGAATTCTAATGGATTCAATAGAAGAAACGAAAGTATAAGCGAAGCCAAACTGAATTTAAGAGAGGCTGGAAAGTTAGAAATAAGAAATTAGGACGTTAATGGTTAGAAGTTAGTGATTAATTTCTTATAGATGTGGAGGAAGTACATGAACTTTCATAGAATGTTATCAAACAAAGAACACGGATTTCTAGGCGTGAGTAAGAGCTAAGACAATAAATCGAATCCTTAGTAATCGAAAATTTAAAAACTCTGATTCGAGAATGATGTTAAGAATAATCTTTAATATTGATATTAGACTAGAATACAAATTCTTTGAGGTATAGGGTAGTCTGAAAAGTGCCCGTCCGAACAAAGATACAAGACATTTGTTCTTTAAATTTCTTTTTATTTTTTCTAAATATTCTTCTTGTAAGCCTAGGTAATACTCCTATCTATTTAACCGATCCCACTAGAGTCCCCGAACTCGGCGTCTTTCTTTGCAAAATAATTGTTTACGAAGATATTGGCCTCCTCATTTGACTAAATTCTTACCTTCCAAGTGCTATTTTTACATTAGGAAACAAAAGGAAATCTTTCGAGGCTAGATTTCATGAATGAGGATCAGCAGTTCAAACCATAATTAGGAGATTTTTTCATGGAAACCGCTGAAGTATGAGTATCATTGTCTGGTTGAAAGAGAATTTTCTGTTAATGTAGCCTTTTTTCCTCAATTTTTGTCTTCAGCTTGTCAAGTAATGAGGCTTAGTATGTAATTTGTTTTCCTGTTTGAAGATAATCAATCAAGATAACTCCATGACTATACCCCCAAAAACCATCGCCATCGCTTTCAGTCGAACTCCTCCCCCAGCTTTTTGGGTTTTTATGGAACCACTCTTCTGCAGTCCCCTGTTTAACTGTAGACATTTTTGTTTCGGGCTTATAATGCTGTAATTCAAGTTTCACACAATTAATTGCGCCAGAATTCTGATTTATTGAACTCAAAATGTGCCAACAGAGTGTTGAAAAATGTTCATACGAATGCGTTTTTGGTGTAATGAGCAATACGTAACTGAAACGAAGCATCAT
>BMAW01081666.1:37835-85228 GCA_019974015.1 Nephila pilipes | reverse complement strand
GGAATATATATACATTTTCAACGTATGAGCTATTTCCTCGTCGAAAGCTATTTTAAAATACAAATCTTATTGGAAATTAGGCATTTACTTTGCATATCATATATTAACTGATTGTTGAAAAGAATAAATGCAATAATTATGTACAGAGTAGAATTATAATAAGATTAGACAGCTAAATATTTTTTATAACACTAATGGTGATGTGTTTAGAAGAATTGTTTCAAATTGTCAGCTAGTTAGTATATTTCTTCCATTGAAGGTACTCAAATCATAAAGACTCTAATAAAATTCTTGCATATAAATGTAAGGACTTTACATTTAAATAAGTCTTTTGTAATGTAGTTGGGTAGTATATTTTAGTTTATATCTATGTTTATCACCAATTACACTTCACAATTTAAAAGCCTCTTTTCAGAAATAGGTTTGTCGATTTTGCGCAATAAAGTGTATTACATTTATTGTAATAAAATATATTACATTTCAAGTTAATTGCAATACTCGTGCATATGAAGAAAAATACACTGAGGTGTTTATTAAAGAAAATTTTAATTTAGTTCCTTCTTAAATCCTATTAAACAAAAATTAAAACACAATACTTCCAAATAACGTTGAAAATCTTTATACTTCAGTTATTAGTTTCTTTATATATTGACTTAAGTTTTATTTATTGTCTCTTATTCCGGGAATATTTCTTCGTATTTAACGATTTCGCTGTACATTAAAACATCCATCAAAAATGACAAAAAAAAGGTTACTTCCCTTTAATGCGCATTTTACAATAAAATGCGTAACTTTAAATTACAAATTTAGAGTTTCTCTTTTTTTTATTATAATATATATATAAACATGTGAAACCATAACTTTAAAACCAATATTAATATAAAAAATGGGGTCAAGAACAAGGAAAGACTGAATTAAGCACTGTAAATCATATACTTTATTCAACAAAAAACACAAACACATAAAAATCACATGGATTAAACTATTAACCTCTTAATGAAGTCAATTTGGCTAATCTATTCAGAAAAAGAGATACTCGGTATCTTCCCCTGGATTTTACCAGATTTCTTGTTTTTTAAATAATTCTTCATATTTTGGTAAACGATATTATGGCACATTTTGTTACCAGTGTCTTGTTTCATATTCTTATGCAAATGATTATTGATACTTGTTCTTGTTTATTTATTGTTTTTTGCTCTTTATTATTTTTGCAATGCCAAAAAATAATGGTGCACAATAACTAAAACGTTTTTAGCTAATCAACATGTTTGACAAAAGAGTATCTGTTTTTTGTCCAAATGGTGGCCAGTGAAATGAAGTAAAAATAGTTGCATTCTACCCTTTCAAATATATTTTTATTTTTATAACATGAAATGAAAATTTTAAAATTAATAAGTTGTAAGTTGTTTTAGTAAATTGTTTTTATCTTTCTTTTTTGGTTATACTTACTATATAGTGCATAAATGTAAAAAAAAAGAATCTGACCTCTTTTGAAATTAAAATAATCTCATAGACATTCTAATTTTTTCTCTTCTTTAACAGTTTAAATTGAAATGAAAACTTTTAAATAACATCTTTAATGAAAACATACACCAGTTTTCACTGTATTTAATGAGTAAGTTAGAGACTGTACACTTTCTAAAGTAAAGTGCTGTCTGGATAATTTTCATACGCATTGTAAAATTTGTATCATTTAATTTCAATTTGTCTATTTAATACGGACCAATAATTAACCAGAAAAGAATCTAGTAATGCTATCTGAAATCATCTAATTATATATAAATATTTTTATTAGTTTTGAAGTAGTACAAAATGTTTATCATTAATAAGAAATCATAAAAGTTTTGATAAGAATGTAAAATATCCTCTTCAAAAAAAAGTCGATTCTAGGGCATATAATTTAAATCCCATGTAACGAATTTTTATAAAAAGCATGAAAATAAATATATTTTAACTATTTAATACAAAATTTCCGATTTTAAAAAAAATTCCTGCATTTTACGCAATGATTTCATTGCAAGAAAGAAAATTCCTGATGATTCACATGATTGAAACACTTGTTTGTACAAAACTTATTAACTGAACAATATGTTGGCAATAGAACTTAAATTTTCGAAATAAAGTGTTTTTCTTCTCAACTTATTTCACATGTTTCTTTTCTGGCTTATGCTCAAAGAAATTATTCTAAACGTTTCTAGCTTAAAATTTATATTCATGGCATGCCAAAAACCCGAACAAATATTTATAGCAGTACAGCAAAAGTGTTCTAGACATATAACTTCCACTTCGAATCACATATGTTATGTGCACACAGGCTATGAATCTTGTTCTCAGATACGATTGTTAGCTTTACTCTCTGATGACGTTGAAATCGGATATAACTGTTACTCCGATGAACACACACTTTTGATATTCAGCAAAATAAGGCAATTATTATTTTTTGAATATTTAGCCGTTTAATTTTTGGACGATTCTAAAATTATTTTTATGCAATTATAATTTCTATATGATGAAATAATGAGCTTAAGATTGGGTGACTCACACAACAAGTGTCAACAGCGAGAGTGTTAAAATCCAAGCAAGAATGCTTTAATACTAGAGAAATAGAGACTCCCAGAAATATGGTTTTGTTAAGGCACCTGCCTATCGGCCATTCGTGAATGCATTATTCATTCTAAAGACATTTCTACTACAGTCCTCAAATCTGTACTATTTATAAATTTAAGTACAAAAGAATCATACTAAAGAGTAAAATAATGAAGATTTACATTATTCTCCCCATCTCCGATTTTTTTAAATATTTGCAGAATATTTTTTTAAAGATCGGAAAAAATTCACCTGAACCAATCATATTATAAGATTTAAAAAAGTTTTCACACATGAAAGTTAAATGTATTTGAAATTAAACCCATTTGGATACACAGTTAGTTTTAGGAAAATAAACATATTTTTCAGAACCATATTTCTTCCTTATAAATCTATTACATATTCTATGCTTCTCCTTATTTTTCTTTATATATATATATATATATTTCGATTTATTTTTAGTTTCAAGTGTTCAAATTTATTCTTAGTTTCAAATTTGATTCAGTTTCAACTTTTTTTATGAATTTCTATTGATGTTTTTCGTTTTTTTGTTATTGGTTTTTTAATTGTTCTCTTCCTTTTGGTGTTTTTTGATAAATTATTTTGCTTTTATCTTATATATATATATATATATATATATATATAACTCTTATATATATATATATATATATACCATATATATATATACTATATATATATATATATATATATATATATATATATATATATATATATATATATATATATATATATATATATATATAATGTGTGTTGACATTGTCCAATACATTGCTCTTTCAATACAAAGTTAAAGAAATTTCATTGATTTACTTCCTTTGAAATAAAGAAGAATTTTTTTCTCAGGGGAGTTATAGCATGCATAACAAATTCAATTAAAATAAGATTGTAATTCACTAATATTGTATGTTAAAAAGTATTATAAATGTATCTCAAAACAAATTATCAAAGATAATTAAATTTCTTTTCAATTTTTTGAGCCCATGATGAGAATAACTTTTTTCCTAGATAATTCAATGCCATTTTACTTATAAGTGTTATGACATTCTAATTCATATTTTTGTTCTATTACAAATAAAGTTATGCTCCTTAATAAATTAACTATGATAGTATACTTAAAGACGCTTACATTTTTTCAGTAGACTTCAGATTTTGAATATTTTCTATTTTCCTTTTTTTAATATAATAATTTTTTCTGAATAATTCAATACATTTTACTAATAAGTGGTCCTGTTATGAGCATATAAATACATATTTTTTGTTCACAATCCAAATAAAGTTATATTCATACTAAAATTAAGTTCTATAAATTCTTATAAACGTATATTTCGTTCACAATGAACTTCGGAACTTTTGATAATTTGGTCTTTGACTTAATGAAAATTCTAATTTCGTGTAAAAAAATCACATCACAATTCTAATTGCAACAAGAAGTTATAACAAAACACATATTTATTTAGTATCTTTCAGTATTGAAGGACAAGCAAATAATACTTATGTATAGTTAAAACATGACTATATCTAGATAAATACCAGTCTTTTCAATAATGTTACATCAATAAAAAAAGTTACTTGATCCCAAAATTAAAGAAAAGTTACGACGTTTTCTTTTCTTTTTCTTTCCCCTTTCATTTCTTTCTTTTTTGTGATTTTCTTTAGTGTGCATTTGAAAACTTTCAAACTTATATTTATGTAACGGAAGAAGGAAGAAAGTGAAAAAAAATCAGGAATGATTATATTTCTCAGCAGTTTCCTTACTTAATACTTGGGAAATCCTCTTCATCAATTAATATAGGCAAACATTCCGTATAATGAGTTAATATATATCTTACTTGGGTTTTAAGGTCATTTTTTACTCTCTAAATCAACTTTTGTTTTCTCTATTTGAGTAAACTAGACATACAAGTTTTTTTTTTTTAATTTAAAATTAAGAGATTATTAATTTTAAAAATTTGAAACTAAAATTAAATTTATACGTAGAATAAGTTTCCTGTGCTTCCTATACAGATCACAAAATAGCTTTATTAATGCACAAAAAAAAATTTATGAAGCCTTGCCCATCAATTAAAGCAACTCGGTTTAGAAAAAAAATAATGTAAATATTTTTATCACAACAATTAAAAGTTTTTTTCTTTTTTTACAAAACAATTTATATTTGTTTATTGAAAATCAGTAAGACAAAAGGAATATTTTGCAGACATTTTTCTTTTTTAAAACAGTTTTAATTACATAATTTATAATTAAAAAAATATTCAGTAATCTATGAAAATTCTAATTTGAACTAAGAAACCTTCTGGAATGTAAATTATTATTTAAAAAAAAAAAATAAAGAAATCAAGGAAAGGAAATACTTTTTTTTCCATCAATAGCGGATGAAAAAATATTTTGTGATGTAAATTAATAAAAATTAACAAGTACATCATTTTCTTCAAGAAAAGATTGGTAAATAAATAGGTTGTTAAATGCAGAAGTAATCTACATTGTTTAGAATCTTATTTTTTATATTTTCTCATATAATGTTAATTCTTCCAAAGAAATTTCGAAATCATTTTAATGCTTCTACTCAAAAAATTTGTTTAACGTTCAACCTTCACTGCTTCGTTTTATTTTAACTTTAACCTTATAAATTTAATTTTTCATTCATTAGTGTATACTAGAATAATTAAGCAAAAAAAAATTGTAAAATTAAATGAGTCTATAGAATTTTGTAACATAAAGACCAATGATATAAATACTACCACGTATTATCCTTTTTATAAAAAAAAAAAAAAGTAAACAATTGGGTTTTACGGAATTGGAAAATTCTTAATGATTTTTTCAATTAGAGATTAGTATTCTTTGTTTTCAATAATAATTGCTTTTTTTATCAGTAATTTCTTAATTTCAATCTTCCTTCTTATCAATAAATGTGATAGAATGAATCATTAATAGTGTGTTCATTTAATGTTCGAAAATCTTACTTCAGCAAAACATACGTTCTCCTATGAGACTGCACTATTGAAAAGGAAGAAGATGTTTCATGAGTTACATGCCTGAGAAGAATGATCTGTCTCATTTGTTTATGATTGATTGGTTTGTCTTTCCAAACTGATTCTTCTTTGAATCTATTAGTTATTTAAGTCAACTTCGTCTTATAACACCACGATGACTGTTGATGACAGTTCGTTAATCTGAACAATGTTCAAAGTGTCAAAAAATGATACCTTAGCCGGTACTTCCGTCTACTATTTTCAAACCACAAGATGATTCTTTTTTTCGAATTTCATAAGTTGAAAACTTTCTGTAACAAAAAACCAATACTGTAACAGAACTGCATTAGGGTTATTGGTGAGGAACCTTCTTCATAACTTTCTATCAAGAGATCAGATGGCCCTGAACTGGTTTTTTCAATGCAGATCCTGTCGTAATAAACTTTACAACCAAATTCAATTAAACGTGCAACAATTTTAATTTTTCTTCACAATGGTCTTTGGTGGAACAATTATCAGTATTTCTGGCATCTAACTATATAAAACTCCTACCCTTAGACATAAGAGCAACTACGATCCTTATTAAAAAAAAATATTGTTGAACTCAAAAACTATAGACATTGTAATACCATTACCTTTAAAAATAACTTTTTTTTGAAAGATTATTCAAAAGTTTCTAAAAAAAATTATATTTCTTCGAATATCACTGTATTCTTCCATCTCTATGTTTCGTTACAAACAGAACCTTAAAGTTTTCTTCAGCTCAAAAAAAGCAATATCAAAATTTAACAGCATAAATAATGAAAAACAAATGATTTACTCATCCAAAATAAGAAAATTATACTAATACTAAATTAAAACAAACCATAAAATCATTCTACGTACAGAGTTCTGCAAGGAACACATAGAGCCTGAAATACTTTTTTTTAAAACGTTATTTATTACATCTAATAATTAAAACAAACCATTAAATATTGAAGTGGACAATTAATATTCTTTCAATATTAAAATTCATGATAAATTAGTAAAAAGTGAATATATTTTGAGTTAAATATAATTTTTTTTGCCCAGGAAAAATTAAAATAAACAAATCACGTACATTTTCATTTTAGTTTTGAAAAATGAGGTCTCCCTACAGCATTTGGCTGTTGCTAAAATCATAACCCCTGTGTTGGCTAAAATATTGAGTGCACAATAATATACTATTCAGATGATTTAAACAATTGATAAGTAATTAAAATTAAATGTATCTTCATCTAAATATTATTATTAATGTCGTAAAAAGAATATAAAAATCAATCTTTATATATTGGTTTACTCAACAGAGTATAACAATGTATTAGTGATTCTATTTGTTTCTTTTATTGAATTTTTAAAAAATGATTCGAGTTGTTCTAGCCGTCTCCTTTCTACTCGTTGGAATTAGCGAGTTAGAATCTTGAGTAAAACTTATGAATTTATTGATGCAAATAACTATTAACCAACTGGTGGTGGTTTTCGTTTTTCGTATCTTCTTACCAATGATATACCTTCCAAAATTCATTTTAATATTTTTGAAATTAATTATTTTATTTATTAAGAATAACTCTTCAGAAAAGTACATAAACATAACTATAATGTAATTCCTTTAAATTTTTACGGCGAAAGGAAAAAATTATTTCAGACGATCATACTGTAATATGAATGTTAGAATGTTAGTTAATTTAAAAGGACAGTGTGATAAGATATTTGTTACTTTTAAAAAAATCGTATAACCTTTATGTAACCTGTATAAACATTAATTAACTCAATTATTAAGTGACATATTTCATGTCTATCAAGATGGAATTGACACAGCATTAGCTTTGTGTTTCTTTCAAAAGTGAAGTTTGGTATTTAAATTTGAGGAATTGTTACTTGCATTTTGAAATGATTTCTTTAAAATTTATGTGATTTGAAAATTTATACTAATTATGGAATTTTAATCCATTAAGACATTAAATAATTCATTATTTGTTTATTGAATAAACTTGCCAAAATTAAATTGTTTTATAATTTCCGTTTAGTAATTATGTATATGTATGTATATATATATATATATATATATATATATATATATATATATATATATATATATATATATATATATATATATATTTTTTTTTTTTTTTTTTTTTTTTTATGTGTTTTTTTTTTTTTTTTTTTTTTGGAATATATATACATTTTCAACGTATGAGCTATTTCCTCGTCGCGAAAGCTATTTTAAAATACAGGAAATCTTATTGGAAATTAGGCATTTACTTTGCATATCATATATTAACTGATTGATACGAAAGAATAAATGAATTTAATAATTATGTACGGGTAGAATTATAATAAGGTGGGCAATAAATATTTTTATAACACTAATGGTGATATTGTTTAGAAGAATTGTTTCAAAAGTAATTGTCAACTGAATTATTATATTTCTTCAAACTGAAGGTACTCAAATCATAAAGACTCTAATAAAATTCTTGCATATAAATACTTAAGGACTTTACACTTAAATCAATTTCTTTGTAATGTAATTTAAGGTAGTATATTTAGTTTATCTATGTTTTTATCACCAATTACACTTCACAATTTAAAAACCTCTTTTCAGAAATAGGATTTGTCGATTTTGCGCAATAAAGTGTATTACATTTATTATACAATAAAATATATTACATTTCAAGGATTAATTGCAATACTCGTGCATATGAAGAAAAATACACTGACGTGTTTTATTAAAGAGAATTTTAATTTAGTTCCTTCTTAAATCCTATTAAACAAAAAATTAAAACACAATACTTCCAAATAACGTTGAAAATGTGCACATACTTCAGTTATTAGTTTCTTTATATATTGACATAAGTTTTATTTATTGTCTCTTATTACGGGAATATTTCTTCGTATTTAACGATTTCGCTGTACATTAAAAACAGCCATCAAAAATGACAAAAAAAGTTACTTCCCTTTAATACGCATTTTACAATAAAAATGCGTAACTTTAAATTTTAAATTTAGAGTTTCTCTTTTTTTATTATAATATATATATAAACATGTAAAACCATAACTTTAAAACCAATATTAATATATAAAAATAAATTAAAAGAACAGGAAAGACTGATGCGCTTTTCAAGCAATCATACACTTTATTCAACAAACACAAGCACATAAAAATCACATGAATTAAACTATTAACCTCTTAATGAAGTCAAATTTGGCTTCACAATCTATTCAGAAAAAGAGATACTCGGTATCTTCCCCTGGATTTTACCAGATTTCTTGTTTTAAATAATTCTTCATATTTTTGGTAAACGATATTACTTAATTTTATTTTATTTTTAAACAATGTACTTGTTTTCATATTCTTATGCAAATGATTATTGATACTTGTTCTTATTTATTTATTGTTTTTGCTCTTTATTATTTTTGCAATACTTAAAAATAATAGTGCACAGCCTTCAAAACGTTTTAGCTAATCAACATGTTTGACAAAAGAGTATCTGTTTTTTTTGTAATGGTAGTGAAATGAAGCGCAAAAATAGTTGCATTCTACCCTTTCCGATATATTTTTATTTTAGAACATGAAATGAAAATTTTTAAAATTGTAAGTTGTAAGTTGTTTTAGTAAATTGTTTGAACTCTTTCTTTTTGGTTATACTTACTATATAGTCCATAAATGTAAAAAAAGAATCTGACCTCTTTTGAAATTAAATAATCTCATAGACATTCTAATTTTTTCTCTTCCTTTAACAGTTTAAATTGAAATGAAGCTTTAAATAACATCTTTAATGAAAACATTCGCAGTTTTTCACTGTATTTAATGAGTAAATTTAGAGACTGTACACTTTTCTAAAGTAAAGTGCTGTCTGAATTTCGGGATAATTTTCATACGCATTGTAAAATTTGTATCATTTAATTTCAATTTGTCTATTTTAATACGGACCAATAATTAACTGAAAAGAATCTAGTAATGCTATCTGAAATCATCTAATTATATATAAATATTTTATTAGTTTTGAAGTATTTTAAAATGTTTATCATTAATAAGAAATCATAAAAGTTTTGATAAGAATGAACTAAAATATCCTCTTCAAAAAAGTCGATTCTAGGGCATATAATTTAAATCATAGCAACGAATTTTATAAAAGCATGAAAATAAATATATTTTAGATTTATTTAATACAAAAATTTCGATTTTAAAAAAATTCCTGCATTTTACGCAATGATTTCATTGCAAGAAAGAAATTCCTGATGATTCACATGATTGAAACGTTTGTACAAAACTTATTATCTGAGCAATATGTTGGCAATAGAACTTAAATTTTCGAAATAAAGTGTTTTTTCTTCTCAACTTATTTCACATATTTCTTTTCTGACATGCTCAAAAGAAATTATTCTAAAACGTTTCTGAAAGCTTAAGAATTTATATTCATGGCATGCCAAAAACCCGAACAAATATTTATAGCAGTACAGCAAAAATAAAGTGTTCTAGACATATAACTTCCACTTCCGAATCCATATGTTATGTGCACACAGGCTATGAATCTTGTTCTCAGATACGATTGTTAGCTTTACTCTCTGATGACGTTGAAATCGGATATAACTGTTACTCCGATAGACACACACTTTGATATTCAGCAAAATAAGGCAATTATTATTTTTTGAATATTTAGCCGTTTAATTTTACTGGACGATTCTAGAGTATTTTATGCAATTATAATTTCTAACTATGATGAAATAATGAGCTTAAGATTGGGTGACTCACACAACAAGTGTCAACAGACAGCGAGAGTGTTAAATCAAGCAGAATGCTTTAATACTAGAGAAATAGAGAGACTCCCCCGAAATAGTTTTGTTAAGGCACCTGCCTATCGGCCATTCTGATTTCGTGAATGCATTATTCATTCTAAGGCATTTCTACTACAGTCCTCAAATCTGTACTATTTTATAAATTTAAATGCAAAAAGAATCATACTAAAGAGTAAAAAATAATGAAGATTTAATTACATTATTCTCCCCCATCTCCGATTTTTTTTAAATATTTTAGAATATTTTTTAAAGATCGGAAAATTCACAGACCAATCATAATATAAGATTTAAAAGTTTTTCACACATGAAAGTTAAAATGTATTTGAAATTAAACCCATTTGGATACACAGTTAGTTTTAGGAAAATAAACATATTTTTTCAGAACCATATTTCTTCCTTATAAATCTATTACATATTCTATGCTTCTCCTTATTTTTCTTTATATATATATATATATATTTCGATTTATTTTTTGGTTCAAATTAATTTCAAATTTTATTCATCTCTTAGTTTCAAATTTGATTCAGTTTCAACTTTTTTACTTAGTTCTATTGATGTTTTTCGTTTTTTTTGTTGATATTGGTTTTTAATTGTTCTCTTCCTTTTGTGTTTTTTAATGATAAATTATTTGCTTTATCTTATATATATATATATATATATATATATATATATATATATATATAATGTGTGTTGACATTGTCCAATACATTATAAATATTTCAATACAAAGTTAAAAGGAAATTTCATTGATTTACTTCCTTTGAAATAAAGAAGAAGTTTTTCTCAGGGGAGTTACTAACATGCATAACAAGATATTCAATTAAAATAAGATTGTAATTCACTAATATTGTATGTTAAAAGTATTATAAATGTATCTCAAAACAGAATATCAAAGATAATTAAATTTCTTTCCAATTTTTGAGCCCATGATAGAATAACTTTTTCTAGATAATTCAATGCCATTTTACTTATAAGTGTTATGACATTCTAATTCATATTTTGTTCTAACAATACAAATAAAGTTATGTTCTTTAATAAATTAAGTATGATAGTAATATACTTAAAGACGCTTACATTTTTCAGTAGACTTCGGAATTTTGAATATTTTTTTCAATTTTCCTTTTTTAATATAATAATTTTTTCTAGATAATTCAATACATTTTACTAATAAGTGGTCCTGTTATGACATATAAATACATATTTTGTTCTAACAATCCAAATAAAGTTAAATTCCTTACTAAATTAAGTTCTATAGAATTCTTATAAACGTATATTTCGTTCACAATAGACTTCGGAACTTTTGATAATTTAATTCTTTAAGAGCTTAATGAAGATTCTAATTTCGTGTAAAAAATCACATCACAATTCTAATTGCAACAAGAGATTATAACAAAACACATATTTATTTAATTATATATTTTTCAGTATTGAAGGACAAGCAAATAATACTAATATATAGTTAAAACATGACTATATCTAAGATAAAATGCCAGTCTTTTTAATAATGTTACATCCAATAAAAAGTTACTTGATCCCAAAATTAAAGAAAGGATTACGACGTTTTCTTTTCTTTTTCTTTTTCCCCCTTTCATTTCTTTCTTTTTTTGTGATTTTCTTTAGTGTTAATGCATTTGAAAACTTTCAAACTTATATTTATGTAACGGAAAGAAGGAAGAGAAGTGAAAAAAAATCAGGAATGATTATATTTCTCAGCAGTTTCCTTACTTAATACTTAAATCCTCTTCATCCAATTAATACTAGGCAAACATTCCGTATAATGAGTTAATATATCTTACTTGAGTTTTTAAAAGGTCTCATTTTTTACTCTCTAAATCAAACAACTTTGTTTTCTCTATTTGAGTAAACTGGAGCATACAAGTTTTTTTTTTAATTTAAAAATTAAGAGATTATTAATTTTAAAAATTTGAAACTAAAATTAAATTTATACGTAGAATAAGTTTCCTGTGCTTCCTATACAGATCTAGTAACTTTATTAATGCACAAAAAAAAATTTATGAAGCTATGCCCATCAATTAAGCAACTCGGTTCGTAGAAAAAAAATAATGTAAATATTTTTATCACAACAATTAAAAGTTTTTTTTCTTTTTTTACAAAACAATTTATATTTGTTTAAAGATTGAAAATCGGTAAGACAAAATGAATATTTTGTAGACAATTTTTCTTTTAAAAACAGTTTTAATTACTTAATTTGTAATTAAAGAAATATTCAGTAATCTATGAAAATTCTAATTGGAACTAAGAAACCTTCTGGAATGTAAATTATTATTTAAAAAAATTAGAAATCAGGAAAGGAAATACTTTTTTTCCATCAATGGCGGATGAAAAAGAATATTTTGTGATGTAAATTAATAAAAATTATATTTTTATCATTTTTCTTCAAGAAAATTGGTAAATAAATAGGTTGTTAAATGCAAGAAGTAATCTAATTTGTGTTTAAGAATCTTATTTTTTGCCATTTTCTCACATAATGTTAGAATTCTTCCAAAGAAATTTGGAAATCATTTAATGCTTCTATAAAAAATTTGTTTAACGTTCAACCTTCGCTGCTTCGTTTTATTTTTAATTTTAACCTTATAAATTTAATTTTTTCATTCATTAGTGTATACTAGAATAATTAAACAAAAAAATTGTATAAAATTAAATGAGTCTATAGAATTTTGTAACATAAAGACCAATGATATAAATACTTACCACGTATTATCCTTTTTATAAAAAAAAAAGTAAGCAATTGGGTTTTTACGGAATTGGAAAATTCTTAATGATTTTTTTCAATTAGAGATTATTGTCTTTGTTTTCAATAATAATTGCTTTTTATCAGTAATTTATTATGTAATTTCAATTTTCCCTTCTTATCAATAAATGTGATAGAATGAATCACATTAATAAGGTAGTTAATGTTCATTTAATGTTCGAAAATCTTACTTCAGCAAAAACATACATTCTCCTATGAGACTGCACTTTTGAGAAGAAGATGTTTCATGTGATTTGCATGCCGGAGAAGAATGATCTGTCTCATTTATTTGCAAGTTGATTGGTTTGTCTTTCCGACTGATTCTTCTTTAGTCTATTATTTAGAATCAACTTCGTCTTATAACACCACGATGACTGTTGATAACGGATTTCGTTAGTCTGAACAATGTTCAAGTGGCAAAAATGATACCTTAGCCGGTACTTCCGTCTACTATTTTCCAAACCACAAGATGATTCTTTTCGAATTTCATAAGTTATGAAAACTTTCTGTAACAAAAGTAATACTGTAACAGAACTGCATTAGGGTTATTGGTGAGGAACCTTCTTCATAATTTTCTATCAAGATCAGATGAGGACTCCTGAACTGGTTTTTCAGTGCAGATCCTGTCGTAATAAACTTTAAAACCAAATTCTATTAAACGTGCAACAATTTTAATTTTTCGTCACAATAGTCTTTGGTGGAACTGGTTATCAATTATTTCGCAGCATCTAACTATATAAAACTCCTACCCTTAGACATAGAACAACTACGATCCTTATTAAAAAAAATATTGTTGAACTCAAAAATTTTTTATAGACATTGTAATACCATTACCTTTAATAAAAATTACTCTTTTTTGAAAGATTATTCAAAAGTTTCTAAAAAAATTACTATTTCTTCGAATATCACGGTATTCTTTATTCCATCTCTATGTTTTCGTTACAAACAGAACATAAAGTTTCTTCAGCTCAAAAAAAGCAATATCAAAATTTAACAACATAAATAATGAAAAACAAATGATTTACTCATCAAAATAGAAAATTATACTAAATACTAAAATTAAAGCAAACCATAAAATCATTCTATGTACAGAGTTCTGCAAAGAACACATAGAGCCACCAAAAGTACTTTTTTAAAACGATTATTTAATTACATCTAATTAAAACAAGCCATTAAATATTGAAGTGGACAATAATATTATTTCAGTATTAAAATTAAGCCAAACAATAAATTAGTAAAGTGAATATATTTTGAGTTAAATATAATTTTTGCCCAGGAAAAATTAAAATAAACAAAGCACGTACATTTCACATTTTAGTTTGAAAAATGGTCTCCTACAGCATTTGGCGGTTGCCTAAAATCATAACTCCTGTGTTGGCTAAAATATTAGTGCACAATAATATACTATTCAGATAATAAAATTTAAACAATTGATAAGTAATTAAAATTAAATGTATCTTCAGCTAAATATTATTATTAATGTCGTAAAAAGAATATAAAAATAATTCTTTATATATTAGTTTATTCTCAAGAAGTATAACAATGTATTAGTGATTCTATTTATTTCTTTTATTGAATTTTTGAAAAAATGATTCGAGTTGTTCTTAAGTCTCTCTTCCTATTCGTCGGAATTAGCGAGTTAGAATCTTGAGTAAAACTTATGAATTTATTGATGCAAATAACTATTAACCAACAGGTGGTGGTTTTTCGTTTTTCGTATCTTCTTAACCAATGATATACCTTCCAAAAATTCATTTTAATACTTTTTTGAAATTAATTATTTTATTTATTAAAGATAACTCTACAGAAAGAATTTTTTTATAAGCTTATACCTTATAATGTAATTTCTTTAAATTTTTACGGCTTGAAAGGAAAAAATTATTTCAGACGATCATACTGTAATATGAATGTTAGAATGTTAGTTAATTTATAAAGGACAGTGTGATAAAGATATTTGTTACTTTAAAAAAAATCGTATAACCTTTATATAACCTATTATAAACATTAATTAACTCAATTATTATTAAGTGACATATTTCATGTCTATCAAGATGGGGTGACACAGCAATAGCTTTGTGTTTCTTTCAAAAGTGAAGTTTGGTATTTAAATTTGAATTGTTACTTGTGCATTTGAAATGATTTCTTAAAAATTTATGTGATTTGAAAATTTATACTAATTATGGAATTTTAATCCATTAAGACATTAAATAATTCAGTATTTGTTTATTTGAATAAACTTGCCAAAATTAAATTGTTTTATAATTTCCGTTTAGTAATTATATATATGTATATATATATATATATACATACATACATGAAATGCAGCATTGACACTGAAAATGCAACACTAAGAAGGAGAGGCCAAAAAATTGTGCAGATTGTAGTGACAATGCACATCGCCAAATTATAAGAATGATGTGGAATGCGCAGCTCTCCAGCTCACGTTGAAGAAGATATAAGAAAGAAGTCTGTAGAATGTTAATAATCGCAATCGTAAAAATAATGTTCTTGTCAGAAAATTATCGATCTATTCTTAGAGGACGCGTGTAATAGCACAGAATACCAGGCCGTCGTTAGATGAGACAGTTTCAGGAGATAGACGATTTTACTAGGGGCGTAGTGATCGGACAGAGAAGGGCTGTTTAGACCATACTGTAAATCTCAGCTTACACAAACCTGAATGCGTCCATGGTACACCGGCTGTGGCGAAGATGAATGGAACATTGAAAAGTGGCGAGTTTGAAGTGTGCCGGCTTAGCCAGAGTGACGTCAGCGCATGTGGATCGACGTACCCGCAAAGAAGTGGTGGACTGTGAATCGACATCTAACTTCCGTTTACAACATGTTCAAGACACCTTGGATGTTCCCATATCCTTCAGAACAGTTTCCCGTCAATTGGTTGCTAGTGGCCTGCACTCAGGGCGTCCGTCAAGAAGACTGCCATTGACCCCACAGCATAGATGCCACTGGCTGCTGTGGAGCCCGGCTCGAGCGATGTGGACGACGGAATGACACAGGATCGTGTTCTCAGATGAGTCACGCTTCTGTTTCTCCAATGATTTCACTCTTAAACTAGTAAACACACACACACATATTTATACAAATCAAATAAACAATAATACTTTAAACAACAAAAAAGGGGAATCAAAATTCTAAAATTAAATTTTATTTATTTTAATACAAATGTTGAAAGAACAAAAATACAATAACGTATTATAAATAAAAAAAATTAATTCAAAAATGTTAAAACTAAATTTTAAGTGATAATAGGTATCAATTTCAAAAAATAAATTATGAAAAAGAAAACACAAATGGTACATAATGTAAGAAATGTTTTAAGAAATGAAATTCCTTTATTGATAAACAATCTGGAGATAAAACTATTTAATACTGTCATCAGCATAGGACAGTAGACTATGGGTGGATCTTTTTTTAAAGTATTGATGTATAAAGTGAAGTATGATCACACATGTGTATTAGTGATCAAACCTTCGTACAGAGCTGTATAAAGTAATGTATAGACTGAATTCAAGAACCATCAGAATAAAAACACAGAAAGAGAAAAGAATCAGAAATAGAAAATCACATCTGTAAAGAAAGAAAATACTGAAGAAAGACTAAGTTCCCAATTAAAGACTGTTTTAAAGCAAATATAGAAAAAATTGCAAAAAAAAATTTTTTTTTAACTCACACAAAATTTAACGAACATTGTTTTAGTCATGGCGTCGAAATATTTCTTGAGGTGCTCTTAAAAGTAATTACCTAAAATCCAACACTACCATATATGCAATAAAGCTACAATTTAAAAATCCGTACCACCATCTACATAACAAAGTCATAATAAAAATTTTCACAAGATAAAAAAAATTTAAAAAGCATTGAAACTAGTGATAAAACAACAAAAAAATTAATATTTTGTAAATAATTAAAAGTGTGAGTAAAAACCAAAAAAAAAAACCAATCAAGAGAAATTATTTAATTTTATATTTTTAAAATGGCTCTTAGAAATGTAATTGAATAATCACCTTGAAAGCATATATTACAGATGTTATTTAAATTATTTTGAGTGTCTAAAGACTAAAACTACTTTGAGTCTTGTATTACTTGAGAAAATTACTTGAGCGTCTAAAGATTTAAATTACTTTGAGTGTCTATATAAGTATTTTTATTTCCAAAAGCATATAAGTTATATAAATAACCATTTCTGAACATCAATATCTTTTTCGGCATGAAACTCACAAATAAGACTTACAGAACTCCCGGGTATTGTAGCCGTAAATGAAGTCCCCCAAATAATATTTCATTTTCCTCCTTTTCGCAACATAACTTCCACCCTCTTGAGCTTTTGCTATGGTCGAGATAAGAAATAGTCAATCTTTTCGAAATAAACTAACAATGAAGTATTTCTCCAAGACTCTGGCATAAAATTTAACCTCGATGTTGATGGGAAATTATATCGATAACGCTTTTCTACTCCGTCGAATCTGTTGGAGAGAAATATCTAAAATATGAAGTTGAGAAGTAAGAATAATTCCTCTGAACCGTGCAATATTTAATCTAAGTGAATTAAATCTTTGAAAACAACGATATGATACAAAGAAGTAAAACGTCTTTAAATTGAAGAATTTTTAAACAGACAGAAACTTTGTTAACTTCAAGTTTAATAACGAATTATAATAAAGACAAAAAATAATGAACATAAATTTTTAACGAAGTTATTAAAGAAGTTTTTAAAAAGCAAATTCTTTTATTTTATATTAAGACTTAATTTTAAAATATCTCCTTTATTAAGATGTTTCGGTCACTTTCGATTGATGATCCATTGAATTCTGAGAATTCTTCAATTTCTAGTTGTAGCGCATAAAGCATCCAATTTTCCTAAAAAACTGTATTCTATGAAGGGATATTTTGTTCGTAATTATATGCATTGTGTTAATTGATAAAACTAGATAGAGAAACATGTATCATTTGACTGAAGATCAAAATTACTGAAGTTTTAATTCAATATTAATCATAGTAAAAATAAATAAGATTAAGTAAAGGCCTGCTTGAAATTTAGAACATCATTTATTTTATAATCAAATTTTGTTCATTATATTAAATTAAGGCAATATTTTCGGATGTAAAAGTTTAAATTATATTATAAACAGTGTGTGTGTGTCGTCCATTTTCAACTCGTCAAATTACTCACTTAAAATCTACACCGATAGCTATTGGAGACGCGTTTCTAAATTTGAAGCCATAGTCAGATGACGAAAATGACTCACTAATTTCTCAATGTCCTAACTTCGACTTTATGTCATGTGAAAACTAGGGGAGTCATTTGAGTTTAATAAGCATCAAGACCCATTATCCATCCCACCAGTCATTGGAGGAATCGCAATTCTCCCAATAACTCGATTACAATTTTGCCAATCATGAAGCTCATTTAACTATAAAAGAAAAATTGAAGTATAAAATGGTTGACTATACCTATTTTTTCAAAATGTATGAACATTTTTGGATACCTTGTATGCATAAAGAGCATACTTTAAATAACTTGTAATTAAGTAGTGTGGTCTCATTCGAAAACTTTTAATTAAATTTTATTAATAATTACACAATTTGTGAGAAGGATCACTCCTCTCATTTTGACTAGTGCTGGCTGCTTCCGACGCAGTGCAGCTACAGCCTTTTGCAACCGAGGCAATTCACCTCGGCTGTGATAGTTTTGCCATTCTGTAGAATTTCAAAGTGCACAAAACCGACTTTGATCTCCTAAAAGCATAGAAGTATCTTCTGTTGATAAATGTTTTGCTTAGGAGCAAATACCGCAGAACAAGGAGGTGACCAATGATATGTTCTTTTGTGATTAATGTACAACACATATTTCTTGTCACATATCAATATTTGGTCTAGAAATAGGGATTTCTTGTGGCATGATAGCAAGGAAAAGTAAATAGTGTGCCGCTGTAGTTTGCTCTCTTTGATCAAAACGTGAAGTACTCTTTTACTAAACATCCAAGCCTTCAGTAAGTTATGCAGATGCAATTTAATGGTTTCCTCCGACGCATCAAACATCTTTGCAGCTCTTTGCTCATTTGCTATGGATTACGCTCGATGTTCTACTTCAGCAATATGTAGTCTATAGTGGAGGCACATCCAATTCTAGTCTTGTTTTAGAGGATCTCATCTCCCGAATCAAATCGACTGAAACACTTTCGGGCTGTGTGTTCACCCTCTGATGCCTCTTCAAACGCATAGCAATTATATCGAGAGCATGAAATTGGGCTTCTGCAGCATTGTTGCCCAATTTGAAAGGATACAGTAAATACGGCCATAAAACATATTTCGCACTGATACGTTCACATCAGAATAGTAACATGTCAATTGAAAAGTCCCCGATCTGACGCATAGATGGCGCTACTATGTTAGAATTAAATCCATAGGTTTTTAGTTAGCCCTAATCCTCAAAAGATGCGTGTATAAATATGACAGCTGTCGGATCATTAGTTTGTGAATTATAGCATTTTGAGTGAAGCAACTTTTGTTATTGTGAAAAAAATGGATAAAAAGGAATTTCGCGTGTTGATAAAATATTGCTTTTTGAAGGAAAAAATACAGTTGAAGCTAACACTTGGCTTGATGCCGAGTTTCCGGACACTGCCCCAGGAAAATCAACCATCAAGGATTGGTATGCTAAGTTTAGACGTGGTGAAATGAGCACCGAAGACGGTGGACGCCCCAAAAAGGTTGTTACCGACGAAAACATTAAAAAAATCCACAAAATGATTTTGAATGACCGTAAATTGAAATTGAATGAAATAGCAGACACTCTAAAGATAACAACTGAACGTGTACATCATATCATTCACGAATATTTGGGTATGAGAAAGCTCTGTGCAAAGTGGGTGCCGCGCGAGCTCACTTTTGACCAAAAACAACGACGAGTTCATGATTCGGAGCAGTGTTCGAAGATGATCAAGCGTAATAAACCCGAGTTTCTGCGTGTGACAATGGATGAAACATGGCTCCATCATTTCACTCCGAAGTCCAATTGACAGTCATCCGAGTGGACTGCACACGATGAACCCGCTCCAAAGCGTGGGAAAACGCAACCGTCGGCTGGCAAGATCATGGCGTCTGTATTTTGGGATGTCCATGGAATAATTTTCATTGACTACCTTGAAAAAGGAAGAACCATCAACAGCGACTATTGCATAGCGTTATTGGACCGCTTGAAGGACGAAATCGGTAGAATAGCTTACCAATTGTGTTCTCAAATATTGAGCAGAAACCTGAACATCTTCTTTAAAATCTTACGGAGGTGACTTGCAATTAATTTGAGTCTAAATTTAGTTGCTATGATGCATTTTTATTCATAAGATGCATCGCCCTATCTGTTATTATTTCTTTTAGTAAATGTCACAATTTTTATGATCTTCACAATAATCTAATTCTGCAGTTTTACCTTAAATAGTGTGTCTTACACGTTTGTACAAAATCTTTTGTAGTTTTTAGAGGGATACTATTTTTTAAAAAATCCTAAAATAAAGGCACCTAATGTTTGTCAATATTTATAATTTTATATATATATTTTCTTTTTTTTTAATAAAAGTACAAAGCAATCTAGTAATCAAAAAAATCTTAGATTTTGCTCCTCCCAAATCTGTTGGGTGATGAAATGGAGATTGAGAAGAAAATATAACTAGAACATAGATTCTTAATCCTGAGTGATATAAATATATGAAATTATAAGGACTAGTTAAGGCACAATTTCGTTAATATGGTGCACTTTCTCTGTAGCTTGTCGTTGTCTTATATTTAAGAGGTTGATTGCCAAAACCCAATAGCAGAACTTAATTCTTTGCAGCTTAGCTTTCTCAGTATCCCTCTAAAGTTTAATAGTATCCCTCTAAATTCTTTGCAGAACTGCAGCTTAATTCTTTTAATTTAAACTAAATTTCTATTTAGAAATTAATGATAGTTTAATAAATATAGAATTCTTACTAATAAAAAAAATTCTTACTACATTGAGAACTATAATATATCTTATTTTAAATATCAAATCTTTTAAAAATTAATACAGAATTTCTGTTTTCTCATTGATGAAATAATGATTTAGAATGATAGTTCTATCTGGTATAGCTAGATTTTCTACGTACAATGGAAATTAAACATGTCCGGAAGTATGTGCTTTCACAGTCATTCAGGGAGATAATAAGAAAAGTGAGATGATAAATCGGATATCGCTTTTAAAACTTGAACACAACTCAAATGAACGAAATATGCAACTGAACTGGATTATTTTAAATAAAAAATTAAACTTATATAAAAGAAAATGGCAGTAAGAATAACCAAATTATCTCATTCATTAGAATCTGAATGAAAACGAAACTGAAGAAAATAACTAATACTAAACTGTCTTTATATCGTGTGATTTCGAAGAAAATACTTAATGCTTCAAAAATATATTGAAACTAATTGCATTTTTTTTTTTCAATAAATTAAAAGAAATTTTTAGGAGTCAGTGTAAACAGTAAAAATGTTATTTTAAGAAAATGACTTTTGAAGCAGCAAACAAACATGTTGATAATGAACAACATTTCATTTAGTATAACGAAAAGAGAATAAGGATGTCCTAAACATTCATGTTTCGAGAAAAATATAATTTAACCCAAAAAATATTTAGTTTCGCTTTCATCTGTTTAACTTCATTCAATTTTCAAGCCTTACAGCTTTTATTTCTTTCTAAAGGGGATACAAACTTTTTCGTCAATTAGTGAAAATCTAAGAATAATTAAGCTCTAAAAAGATTGCATTTGAATGTCAAGGGGATCACGTTTCTTTAAATTAAAATTTCAGTCCTATTATATTAACAAAAAACATTAGAGTAAATATACTAAAGTAAATAACTTTTAAATCTCAAAGCGAAATTGCTCTTAATTTATTCGTTCAAATTCAAAAATTTTCCAAGAAGTTTTTTTACAACTTATAAAAGAGAAGAGGTTTTTATTTGCAAAGTAAATGTAAGCATATCATCCTTTTGTATCCTCTCTTTTGAGAAGATACTTACAAGGTAAATATGAGAATCTTCATAAATTACAGCATAAGTATGTATTAAATACAAAAATGCAAAAAAAGTTCATTTTATTAAATAAATTATGTAACCGAAATTCATGAGATTCTGGACAGAAAACCAAATTTTCGGAATGTGTTTACAAATAAGAACAAAATTTAATTTAGTTAAAAGGAATCTCATTTTAATTATAAATATTATATATTTCCATCTTCATTTCATTTCTACATTAAAACTATATTTATTCAGTAAAATATGGAGCTGCTAAACTCTCACTGAAATAAGTATAAATTGTATAAAATTTAGAATAAAACGTCAGATTCATTAATCATTTTAACATTTATAATAATTAGTTCAATTTTCAATTTACTGGAATTAATTTCTAACTTACCATACACATACCTAGATGCGATGAAAAAAGGTATTGATTGCGAAAATATATTCTGACAAAAAAAACATGATTATTTTACAGTTAAGATTTATAATAAATAGCTTATTTGGTAAGGTTGAAGCTCATTATGTATTTAATATTTTTTTCCATTTTGTGAAAGACCATGTAATATTTGAGTAATCTAAACTTTTTTTATACAATCTATTAAAATGGACAGATATATGTCAGCATCAAATAAAAAAAACTATCTCAAGCCCACAAGTAACTGCACAAGAAAGTAATCATGAAAAACAATATAAGTCTCTTTCTATTGATTTTTTTAAAACAAACTTCAATTAATAATTCGTTCGAAAGAGTTATGTCGTGTTATATTGATTTAATAGTTTAAGATTTCAAAAATTTCGAATAAGGAATCATAAGCATCAAAAAAATAAAAATACAATTTATTTTGATTTTTATTCAGATAAATCACTTCTTTTAAACTATATTTGAACCTGTTCTTAAAGGTTATAAAAGAGATTAAAAGTCTTTTTGAGCCTTTAATCTTTACGATTATACATGAAGATTTTCAATTATTTATTGCTTACATAAATAAGTATACACTTTTAAGAGAAAGGTTAATATAAAAGCTGTGATATTATTTCCGTACCTTAAAGACACAGACAACACATAAAATGAGGCTAAAGTACATAAATCCAAAGAGTAATTTTTGTGACAATGTTTATTTCGTAATAAAATTACACTTATTTAGAAAGTTCGGCTATAAATGTGATATGTAAAGATTATTTTATAATTCTTACAGAAATATGTAAACTTTAATAACTAGGAATTAGAAATTGAAAACCCTAATGAATCTCTAATACTCTGTTCAAAACTGCATCGATATATTTTTTTTTTATGATGCTTAAAATAATACAGTAATAAACACTTAAAACCATTTAATTTACGATAAAATTCGTTTTTCACAAACACTATATAGTGGATTAATATTTAAATTTCAATATATATGATATATAAATTATCACGAACCGTTTTCTCTAAAATAAGTAACCACCGTGTGATGTATAACTATATTAAATAGTTTTACGTAATTTTAAAACATTTACTCCTTTTTATCAAACATCTAACACAACTTTAAGGAATACTTATAATATTAACTTTTCTCTGTTTTATTTATAAAAATATAACAATTTACCGTAAGTAGCGAAAATATTGTTTTTCATTCCATAATATGCATCACATTTCCCACTTATATGCTATAATTATAATAACAATTCAAAACCACTTTTGCTACTTCAAAAGAGCAAAATCTTTTCACTTTTCAAGACATTTTAAAAATTTCAGAATTAAATTTTACATTAACTAAAAAAATCAGTAAAATATTGTGTATATGTCAAATTATCTTTACCCGCAAGAAAGAATTATTGTAAGCATATATATATATATATATGATAAAAAAAATTCGTCTGAGATTTCAAGAAGGAAAATGTTGCATTTTCGATTCTATATCATAAGAACTCATAAGTTCTATACGAGTATGATCTTCTTATTGTAAGGAAAAGAATATTTGATGGAAAATTTCAACATTGATCAAGTAGAACAATGATTATTCATAAGTGAAGATTATCTAATGTCAAAGTAATGAATTAAGAACTACGGGTATGAGACTCGGATTTTTTTTTTTCCAAAATGTGAGGTGTTTAATTAATACTTAAGCAGAAGGAACATTTTTACATCTTAAAATCCCAGGATGTTAGGGCTTAAGAGTCAGGAATTTTAATGGAATTATGTAAAATGCATTGAATATATTCCGTAAGGGAAAAGAATGGTTTGTATGTTTGAGTATCGACAAAATATTTGGCGGATATAGGATTTGGATTTGGTTTCGCTTTTGACAAAAGCCGTATGAACTGAAAGAGATTATAGCACGTTATATCCATTTGGACCCAAAAGATTCCATATGACGCTTTGTGTGAGTTTATAATATTTAGAATGTGATATTTGAGTACAAAATATGTCCCTTACCATCTGACAATGAATTAAAACAATAAGGTCCATTATTAAATAACTCATCTTGCAAGTTTAGCTCGAAGTAATTTATTAATATAACTAAGCATTACATTACTTATTTCTATTAAGTTTTGATACAATTTAAATATTCATTGATTTTTTAAATGAATCTGGATTTATGAATTTGGGCGATAGAGTAAAAGAAGAAATGACAAATCTCAAAGTATCATGAATTCTCCTCTTATAAAAAAATATTGTCTCCAATCGTATGGTTCATATAAGTTTACTAATACCTTAATTTGTTAACATTTCTAAGTTTCTAAGCTGATTTGTTTCAAAAATCTACTTTGAGGCATTATTTTAAACTACAGTCATATGAGTGAATATGACACAACCATAAATGTCCTTCCGTAGCCTTCAATTTCCTTCATACTCATACCTCCGTATTACAGGCGCTTCAAAATTAGATACAACGCTTCAGTTTTTATATCCCAAAACGGCACTCTTTGTTTAAAGGAACTTACAACACGAAATCTAACAACTACTCGGACGAGAGAGAGAGAAAATCAAATGTAATTTAATATCGTATGTCTGATCTTATGTTAACGTTGCTATAGTGATATTGATTTTAAGCTTACTGCTAAGAACCAGTAATCTCTAACAATAATTTGAGAACAAAAATCAGGAATAATCATACGCACTACATAAATATTTCTGCTTAACAAATTCTAAATTAATTTGCTAATTAATGTAATAGTAGATATTTCTAAAAAGATCTTAAAATTATATTACTAACAAATCCTACATCTCACAGCAGGAAGCTATTTTGGAATAGGTTAGCTTTTATAGTTATAAGAGAGAGCTTTTATTAAATTCTTCCAGAACTATATTTCTAAGCCATTATATCCATTCTAAATAGTATTAATTTTTAAACTAATTAATTTTTTTCAAATAATCTTCGGAGAATAATTAGGATAAAATACATTGAAAGAAAAGGCAATTAAAGTTTTATGACATCATAGTAGATTGTATTATTCAAAATTAATCTACAGAAATTATTTACAAACTGACAAGCTGTATCCAGAAGTTATTATCTTAATATCAAATTGACTGCTCAGTGCCATGGAAAGAGTTGTTTTGGCTAGTCTTTTATAAGGCAATATATAGAAGTTTTGAGTGATATGATTGCTTTATTATAAATGCCTTTGTAGCATTAGTGATGCACACCTTATACATATTTCGGAGCCTTTACTTTATTACAAAGGTTAGTCGCATAACTAAAAATGGTATTAAATATAATGAGATTTTTGGTTGTTTTTTTTAATGTCTCTGTAGAACTACGGAATGATTCATTTGAGCGAACTCGTTCGTAAATTCATTGGTGTTTAAATAGCAAGAAGGGTAATTTAACATGTGCCTCTTTCTTTACAACTCATCTTCATACTGTTTTAAGACGCAGAAGTTTAAAATACAGTTCAGTAAGTATAGCAATCCTGATCATTCCATCCAATGATCATTGATACAATTGAATTTCGAATTGGAATTACAAAATGCTTCAGCTACAAAGCCATGTTTTTGTTTTTCAAAAGTACAATACTTTCTTGGGAAATGTGAGTTAATATAAGCTGACATAAAAGTAATACGCAAGAAATCAAAAGTAAAATGTTCATTTTACCTTGCCTTTTTTCAGAAGCTAACAGAGTGAAATATTCTTTTTATTGAGAAAAAAAAGGGAAAGTTTCACTGCGAAAAAAATATTCTGACTATCAGAAAAAAAAAATTGCATGTAAATTTCTTTATAATTTTTCATTAATTATCTTCAATACCAGACCCTTAAAATTTTAGAATCTCAAAGTAAAGAACAAGTTAATTTTAATATGAACCAGAAATTGTCTGTGCAGTTTTAAAAATGTTGTAACTTATTTTTAACATGAATGCATTATGTGTCATTCCCTTCCCTTAGTGGATGTTTGTATCATTCATTACAAGAATATTGAGAGTAAATGAATAATCAACTTTTTTTATATATCAGATATGATTATTTTTGCCTTTTTGAATCTGCCTGCATGTGTAAAACATTAGTGATATTTTAAATGAATGACACCAACAATATTTTCCAAAAAATGAGAAGTGTTTTTTTTCCTATTAAGGAATTTAATTTCTTAAAAATTTCACACTTTTCTATGAAGCTCATGCTCTTGTATATCCATTTTATATTTAATGGTGATTTTTTCCAACCAGGATTGAATATCGAGACATATTCGTTACATACACACTTTCATTTCTTAAACATGTTCATTTAAGACAATATGATGTTTTATAACATCATTATAAGACGTTTTAAAAATAAAAAATACATAAGAAGCAAACTACCGGTATATTCCCCTGGAAACAAAGAATCAAATGTAAGCTCAGTATTTGTAATATATTTCCCTTTGTTCCTTTAGCCATATACAACACCATTTTATTAATATCTAGAACTATACTTCCCCAATTAATATGTAGTAACTTCTATGAGATCATGCTCTTGTATATCTAGTAATTTTATTAATACTTAATTCCGTTGAATCAGACTTGCTAAGACTCAGAATTCTCCACACAACAAAGTTATTTCTTCTGAATCAATCGTGAAGATTAATGATTTCATTTTGTATATACATACATAAGTAGATATTAATCGACCCCAGGGAATCAATTAATTGACTCCTGTGTTAACGTATTGGACAAACTGTGATGTACATCGATTTTAATTCCATCCGTTCTAAACGTTAATGGATACTCAATTTTTTTCTAAAATAAACTAGTGTTATAAAGTGGCAACTAACTGAACCTATTACAGATACTCTTAATATTTTCTTAATCGCTTACCTTTCTGTTTGTCAAATTGTACATATATATATATATATATATATATATATATATATACCTGGTGGTTATAATTAAAGTTACACTGTTAAGAGACCTGCAGAAAATGTTCTGCTAATCGGATTTTAATGAAACTTGGAATATGACAGGTCAACTGAAAATTCCCCGGCCTACCATAGTAAAATACTTTTTTTGGCAAAATTAGTTTTTTTTATTCAACATAATTCCCTTCAAGGGTGATACACTGATTATAGCAACCCTCCAACTTTTCGATACCATTTTTGTAGTACGATTTGTCCTTTGCTTCAAAATAGGCTTCAGTTTCGGCAATCACCTCTTCATTCGACGAAAATTTCTTCCCAGCGAGCATTCTTTTGAGATCTGAGAACAGGAAATAATCGTTGGGGGCCAGAATACGGTGGATGAGGAAGCAATTCGAAACCCAATTCATGGATTTTTGCCATCTTTTTCACTGACTTGTGACACGGTGCATTGTCTTGGTGAAGCAGCACTTTCTTTTTCTTCAAATGTGGCCGTTTTTCGGCGATTTCGTCCTTCAAACGGTCCAATAACGCTATGTAATAGTCGCTGGTGATGGTCCTTCCTTTTTCAAGGTAGTCAATGAAAATTATTCCATGCGCATCCCAAAATACAGACGCCATAACTTTGCCAGCCGACCGTTGCGTTTTCCCACGCTTTGGAGCGGGTTCATCGTGTGCAGTCCACTCTGATGACTGTCGATTGATCTTCGGAGTGAAATGATGGAGCCATGTTTCATCCATTGTCACATATTGACGCAAAAATACGGGTTTATTACGCTTGATCATCTTCAAACACTGCTCCGAATCATCAACTCGTCGTTGTTTTTGGTCAAAAGTGAGCTCGTGCGGCACCCATTTTGCACAGAGCTTTCTCATACCGAAATATTCATGAACGATATGATGTACACGTTCAGTTTATATCTTTAGTGTGTCTGCTATTTCATTCAATTTCAAGGTATGGTCATTCAAAATCATTTTGTGAATTTTTTTTAATGTTTTCGTCGGTAACAACCTCTTTTGGGCGTTCACCGCCTTCGGTGCTCATTTCACCACGTCTAAACTTAGCATACCAATCCTTGATGGTTGATTTTCCTGGGGCAGTATCCGGAAACTCGACATCAAGCCAAGTTTTTGCTTTAACTGTACTTTTTCCCCTTCAAAAAGAAATATTTTATCAACACGCGAAATTCCTTTTTTATCCATTTTTTTCACAATAACAAAAGTTGCTTCACTCAAAATGCTATAATTCACAAGCTAACAAAAGCTGTCGGATATTTATAGTTGCTTCACTAAACAAAAATGCTATAAATATCCGACAGCTGTCAAATTTATACACGCATCTTTTGAGGGTTAGGGCTAACTAAAAACATATTGATTTAATTCTAGTAGCGCCATCTATGTGTCAGGCCGGGGACTTTTCAATTGACCTGTTATGCTATATGGACCATAGGGGAAATATTTAGTCCAAATTTCGATCACCAGGTGGCTTTTATCGAATATTCCTTAAACAAATCCGTAAAATCTCTATATAAACTTGCAGTCATAACCAGAGAATCATTCAGCGTGCGTTTGTCGTCGTTAATCATACCCTTACAAAAAAAAAAAAACGAAATCGAGCTTTTCTGGTAAAACTGTTTTATCAGAACGGCAGCAACCACTTAATTGCTCTGCGTGAATATCGTCGTTTAAAGGATATGCGAAAAGGTCCCATATCGTGGTTTGGTTTGAGGAAGATGATCATGAAATTTGAAGAGACTGGAGACTTAGGTGTGCTGCCCGGAAGAGGACGGAAACCGGTTGGGACTGAAACTGTCGAAGAAGTCGCTACTGCTGTGGTTGAAAGGAAGGTCGCTGTTGCTGTGGTTGTGGTTCCAATTCTATCTATTCTTCAGCAAGTGGTCGATCAGTGTCAATCGAGTTGGAGATTCTGTGGTCGATATTACGAAAAATTCTGCGACACATTTTAAAATGGTATCTGTATAAGATGCACGTGATGCAAACGCTTAAACTTCAAGACCCCAAAACACGACTTGAATTTGCTTACTGATTTTTGGCGAGAATGGAAGATGATGAAGCGTGGCCTTCTATGGTCAGATGAGGCACACTTTTATTTAGATGGAGCCATAAATAGTCAAAATTGCCGTATATGGGGTACTTCACCTCCTAATGTCATGCATCAACATCCATTGCATTCTATTTATGGGACTGCTTGGTGTGGATTTACTGTTGAGTTCATCCTCGGACTTTTCTTCTTTGAAACTCTCACTCCACAAGGTCCTAAAAGATGCTCTGTCACGAGTACACGGTACAGTTAACTCCTTCAAAAGCAGTCATTCCTGCTTAACCGGAACGATAATGTTTGCAAACCGCTATCTTTATGCAAGAGGGAGCAACTCCTCACATTGGGAGCCAAGTCAAAGCACTGCTTAGTGCTAACTTTGGGGATAATCGTGTAAAATCCAGACATTTTCCGGATTCATGCCTTCACGTTCACCTGACTTAACTCTCTGTAATTTCTGGCTGTGGAGATTTCTAAAAGACCGTGTTTATAGAGGCGGAATTAGGACTTCACCTGATTTGAAGGCTAGCAGTATACGCCAAGTGGCTGAAATCCCTCGTTAGATGCTTTGCGCTACCATTGAAAACGCTATAATGTCCTTTCAACACGTTATTGATGTCAATTGAGCACATATTGAACATATTCTGCAAGTGAATAAACTTTAATGATCCTAACATATTTTTTTTCCTTTTTTGGGCACCATATTTCCTCCATGTGGTCAAAATTGTAACTATTTTTTTATTGCAGAAACCTTTTCCCCATGGTCTATGTAGCATATATTCCAAGTTTCCTCAAAATGCAATAAGCTGAAAAGGGTTCTACAGGCCTCTGAATAGTGAAACTTTAATTATAACTACACAATGTGTGTGTGTGTGTGTGCATATGTTTTTCTACTAAATATTACTTGGCTGCTTTATGCCAATTATCTGCTAAGTATTAAGCCAATTATTATTGCTGAAATTTTAATTTTTCTTCATAGAATGCTGATAATCTTTATCAATTATGTTTGTTTGGAACATATCAGACTGCTTTTTTCTGTCCAATGCAGTGGCTGCGGTTTCCTGGTGGTTAAGGCATTAATTCGCGGCCGGCGGTTTTCGTCGAGTCATTAGGTTCGAGCCTTGATACCATCAAAGATCCGATGTGTAACCGGAGCTGATGCACGTTAAATTTGTCGGACCCCAAAGTCCTCCAAAGGCGTGGTATGGAAGCTAGCAGGGGGAGGTGCCCGCTCAGGTGTAGTTCTCATCGCTTGACCGAGGTTAAAAATTACGAGATCCATCGCCAATAGTCCTAGTATTGCTTTTAGTGCCACGATAATAACCAAACCCAACGCAAAAGTCCACATAGGCATCATTACGCCTCTAAATTGTGAACTACGGTCACATGACGAGGTCGACTCCTGTGACGGTACCCTATATTTTTTTTTATTTTTAAGTCCCACAAAAGTGAATTCCGACCAATTTGAAGTCCATCAGTCATTGCTGCATGATGTATTTTACGGAATTTTGATACTTGCATCCGTTTCTAATCAGTGATGATTCCCTTACTGTATTAACCAGGTTAAGACAGTTCCTTATATCTGTCTACGGGTTCAGGTTCAAAAATTTCTTTTTCTGCTTACGTCTCCAAAATTTTACACAAATATTCCGTTTTCATATGGTTGTGAACCGCAAACTACATCATAAAAAAATCCTTTGTTAGTTTGAATCAGCGTAACTCAAAGCTACACAAAGACTGTAGGTGACAGTCCTCCAGACTGAAGGTGATTTTGAATTTAAGTCAGCTGACGATATTTGAGGAATTAAATATTACTCTCTTTTAAACTCCTCAGCACACCCATAGAGGAATTCGAGTCTCAGTTGAACATGATGCACAACCTCTATCATTACTCCGCACGCAGAAAGGTTTTTAATGGAACCAGAAACACATCACCCCAGAAAAGTAGTCGCGCTAAAAGCTTTCAGCTATACCCAACGACTTCAAAGGACCATTCCTAAAACAATATTTTTGTTCTTTAAAAAAATCTGTATTTATATTAAACTTCTAATGAATTCTGTAGTTTTGGTTATTATTTTTGAATAAGCATTGCCAAAATTTTGATCTTCCAAAACATTTAAATCGACTTTAACAAAATCATATATCATTGTTACATTCTTCGTAATTCTCGAGTCATGAGATTAATATCATAAAAAAAAAGTATTTATTCGTATATATTTCTGATACAAATAAATCCTTTTTCTATTAAATGCCCTAAAAATAGTAAGTTCGTAAGTTATCCAGGGCTCTGAAAATATTTCTTTTCCTTGTAATAAATATTCCTTTCCCTTGTAAAATGTTACGATTTACGATAAAATAAATAAACTGAAGATATACGTTATTTAACAATCCCTTTTCAAAAAAATTTTAGTAAACAGTCCCTTTTAGAAAAATTTTGTAAAGGACTTTTTGCTCGATGCTTTGAAACATTTTTTCTCTATTAAATCATCAATTTTCATTGACGTCGAATTATTTCATGACCTCACAGAGTGACCAGAATGATGAAAGCATTAAAGATCCCTGTTTGTATGCGACCAAAAACAGAAACACTCTGAATTCGAGGGTTTGTTTTTTTAACCTCCGATCAAACTGCTAAACAACCAGACAAAATGACAGGAGATGGTTAGTTTTAGTGAAGTTTTTTTTAATGTCGCACTAAAAGCAACACGAGGGCTGTTGGGAGATCTATTGATTTATTATTGATCTATTGATTGACACGAGATCTATTGATTTGCTCATGACTTAGACCCGTGTGGTGATCGGGAATGACAGAATAGTCCCACTGCAGCTCATGCATGTCATAAGAGGCGACTAAAATGAATACCCAGTGTCTGGGGATATAGCCGTGCACCCTGCGCCTGCGGATTATATCAGAAGACGTGAGGGACTTGCCTTCTTTAGGTAAGTACGGGCATCATGACCCCGAGGCACCCTAGTGATCTTTTTCTTTCTCATGGGGTTTACTATCTTTGGTTAACACGGGTGACGCGCCCACCGAGTTATCCTAGCGATCCTTCTTCATTTTTGACCTTCCTTCTTGACAATCATTTTTTGTCTTTTCTTTAATTTCTTCACGTCTAGACCAATTAAAATTTGTTTGGCACATCATAGCCATATCTGGCTCTTGCGCCAATGAATTTTACTTTCTCACTTGACCCTTCTTGTCGACCAATCTATTTCCATTGTTTTGACGTCTAGATCACAGATTTACCTTGTTTGGCACAATATGGCTACATCTGGATCTTGCATGTCAAGTATTAATGTACTTTAAAGTAGTCCTCGCGTTGTATGGAATGTAATCAAAGTACTACCTTAGGTATTGTTCTCTGCATGAGTGATAGTATTTCAAATAACTCTCATTATACTGCTTTTGTTGTGCTTTGATTATTCAAATCCAATTTCTTTGTTTAGATATATTGCTTCCATAATTCATTTATAGTTCTACTAGATGATTTTTTTTCTTTTTGATCGCACTAAATATATATCATACAAAGAGCAATTAATTACGTATACGTAGCTAATATAGTGATAAAGCTGTTGCACGTAATGTTTCATAATCAAACTCACGTATTACTTAAAAATTGTAAGCATGGAGTAAAATGTTGATTTATTATTGATTTAGCTATATTTCGAGTTCAAGATATGTTATCTTTACAATATATGAATGTTGTTTAACATTGCATTTTGAAAAATGTTTCTTGCATACAGAAAGCAAAGTTCACTTTACATTTCAATCAAAAGAAAAGAACCAAATCGCCTATACGCTCATGTGAAAAGTTTTTGTCAGCGAAGTTCCCATGAAGTTCTCGGGAGATAACATTCATTCTTGATACTGCATATCGCACGCTGTCAAAATGTGAAGTCATACTTTTTGCATTTTTCATTCCACTCTGTCAGCATAAATGTCATCTTAAAATGTATAATAAATATATCTGTGTATATCTTCATGCACATATGAAGATATTCTTACTTTCTGATTAAGAATTAATATCATCCATTAATACTGTTCGATATAAAAAAAAAATGCTTTTATCTCTAATTGGAAATCTGGAAAATATATCTGAATGAAATGCATCGCGAACATTTTTCTTATGGTTTATAAATATATTTTAGAAATAATTTGAATAGTAACAAATAAGTTGCAAGCAACCAACTTGAAAACATTTAGAAGATCTTTTTTTATAAGAAAGAAAAACAGAAATATTTTTTGTAATCACAAGTTTTATTAGCAAATGGAAAAACAATTCCTTTTTGTATACAATTATATTATTCTCTTTTGCGACATTTATTAAAGGAGTTGACAAACTTTCCCTTTTCTGCAAATACATAAACTAGTTTCTTGAAATGATACATAATTTACACGCCTTTATTGAATTGCATATGCTAACAAAGAATAAGTAATCACATGTAATATTCATTATGATCCCATGTTGTAATTCCTTTTCCTCCTTATTTAAATCTACAGACGTCATAATTTTTAATTAAATAGTGAATAGTATCACAATTCCTATTGAAGAGGTGTCAGAAAAAAAATAACAAACACTATTCATTAGATTTCTTCGCACATTATACAAGATCGCTCTTTCTCAAATAATTCTCAACACGCCCAAATCCTTTCTTAAAATAAAACAATAAAGCTCTAGCTAACCAATTTATTTGTATCGATGGAGGTCCCTCTCCAGTACTACGGGTTCGACTCATATTATCATTTACTTTTACTTGGAATCTGTTCTAACCAATTTTAATCACAGATGACCAACTATAGCAATTATTTCCAATTGATAACTTACTAAAATCTACCAATTACGCACTATTAGATCTTTTACTTTCAATTCTATTGACTATTGTATATTTATCATTATCTTCAAAATAATTTATTATACTTATCTCTATTTAATTTGCCCTGTCTTCAATATAATTCATTACACTTATCTCTATCTAATTTGCACTGTCTTCAATATAATTCAATACACATATTTTCATCTTATTTGCATAATCACGTTTAATTGGGTTAGAGAAGAATTGGGAATTTTAACATTAAATCTGAAAATATCCCTTATGTTAGTTAAAAGAAACTTGTAGAAAGTTACAATGTGAGGATAAAAGAATTTTTGAAACATCCTAAAATTTATAGTTAAATGAACCTTATTGCTTCGCAATATATGTGTCTTTATGAGCTGTGCTTAGTAATTTTATTATGAATAAACTTACACAGGATATTTATTGACTATTGCATATAATATGTCATTATTATACAATGTTATATTCTTTAATACCAGTAATACGTGCAATCTACAAGTTCATGGAAAACAGTTTTAAATTAGATAGTAAATTAATATTTTAAATAAATGAAAAAAGTCTCAAATTGTATTAAACATAATAGAAAAATTACAGGATATAAGCGTTTTGACTACGTAACCCTGAGATTTTCCCAATATAGTAATGCATACATTTATTTTAGATTTGTATCTGAAATGAATGTTACAAGTCTGCCATGATTTTCCCTCAACTAACTTAACATACTTTTCTATTTCAATAGCTTAAGGTTCCCATCTACCCACCATTTTGATTTCGTGGATATAATGTTAATCCAATGAAATTTCTACTACGTCCTCAAATATTTACTATTTTATCTATTTTATTGCAAAAAGTGCATCCGAGTGAGGAAAAAAATAATAAAAATTTCTCCAGAATTACATTTTCTCCTCGATTTTTGAAAGTATTTTGGAATATGTTTAAAGACCCTCAAACGAATCATTAAAAATAGAGAGAAAAATATTTTTTTAAATTGGAAAGAAAAATATAATTCCGCAGAGATCCATATTTTTTTACTTTTGGGGTGGACTTTTTGGCATTCAAAGAGATAAAAAAAAATAAAGATTTGAGAATGGTAGTAGAAATTCCGTAGGATTAACATAATGTTCATGGAATAAAAATGGCCGATAGATGGAAGCTTTTAAATGAAACCTCGCCCCAATAAAATAAACACGATTCATGCAGTTAGACTAAAATTACGAAGTGTATTGAAGAAATTTGATCAAGTGTATATATAAGCTGTGAAGAATTTAATAGAGAGATTGAAAATTAATTAAATGATGATAGTGAATCTAAGCGAGACTTCTAAGCCTGCCGTTCTCAATCTAGGAAGCGATCAAGAGGATTTAGAAGAGAAGGTAAGGGGTTCAAAATTCGAACACTCACTTTCCGCTGTTCTACTCACACGAGCCCCAGTGAGTCAGCTAGAAATAAATTTATTTATTATTATAAGCGTTAGTTCATGAAATTAGGTTAAGTAGCCTTAGAGAAAGCAGGTTGCCTTCAGAATTTATGATATTCATCCTCGGATAAAAATACACTGGTTTGGTTCATCAGTCATCTTCTTTAATTCACTAAAGAATTTAGGGATAGTATATTATTAGTAATAGATATCAAATCAAAAAATAATAAGTAAGATTTATGGTCTCTATGCAAGGCATGGAGTGCAAAACTATGATTCCAAGGATAACTAACAACATTTTTGTTTTCCTCGAATGAAATCCTTTACTAATCCCCATGAGATATTATTTTTATTTTCTTACCAACTATTAGGGAACTTAACCAAATGCGCAATGCAATAAATTTTGGGGGAAATATTTATTCAGAAAAAAGTATTTTGTATCTGTGAAGAAAGGGACAACTTAATTTTTAATTTTTACTGATCTAAATAATTTTTAATTTCATAAATTTTAAAAGGGAAGGATTAGCTGAAAAAAGTTTTTTTTTCCTTTTGCGCTTTATTTACGAAAGAGGCACTTTCAAGGTTGCTTAAAAAGTGATTAAGTGTTTCAATAAAAAAACATTATATGTATTAAGGAAAAATAACAGCAAAAATAAGGAAGATCAGAAGTTGAAACTTCTCTTTTTTTTTTCTGCTCCCTTATTGCAAAGTTCTTTGTTACAATCGTGGAGAAATCTATCGTAAAAAAGAGTGAAAACAAAGGATACGTCATATATCTTGACAAAAAAAAAGGAATATTATTGTAAAGAATCTGTTGAATGTATAATTACATTTTCTTCGCACATTCTGCATCATTTATGTATCCCAATTTTTTTTTAAATGATTGTTTTAATGAAAAACGATTTTCAGTAATTGCTATGAAAACTAATACTTCTCTTGATGTCTTTTCAATATCGCTTCATGTGTTTGGTTTTCAAGAAGTTAATATTTAAAAGTTAATTTGAATGCTTTATAAGTTTGAAGTTTTCATCGCAGAAAATGTTTTGAAATAATTCTAGGTTCTGTGTTCTATCGATTTTCAAAGTCAATGTTTAGGAGAGCTTCAAGATTTTATAATAGTTTATTGATTATTTTGACTCAAATCTGATTGGGAGGGGGAATTATCGTTCTAAATAGCGGTTCGAATTCGACGCATTATCAGCATCGCCATGTTCTCAAATTCTGATCAGTTTCTCAATTTCGACTGGCGTTGCCAATCGTAGTTTAATAAACAAAAAAAAAAAAATCGAGCGCTCTCGATTCTGGGAAACAAAGGCAAGTAAAACCTCACTATTAGTTTCAAAATGTAAATAATTCGAGATAAAAACCAACGTTTTTAAAAACGTTTTTATTTGGTAGCAAAGTTTATTGAAAATAATAATAATAATTTGGTGTTATTTTGCCAAATAGTGGTATTATACCATACCAATACCCTTGTCCGCTTCGAGACTTAACGTTCAGCCAAAAAAAATCGCCAAGTTTGGTGCCAATTTTTGAAATCGCGCCAAGTGTTTGGGCTGAACTGCATTATTAAAGAAAATATTAGTTAAAACTTGTCGCAAATGTCTAAATATTGCATTGTTAGGCGAGTACGAACAATTCCCAAAATTTCAAAGCTCTAGCTTGATGGGAAGTTGGTTAAATTAACGATCGAAAATTTGATGACACACACACACACCAAGTGAAATTCAGAAAAACGTTTTAAAATAGAGCTGTACCCAAATATTTTTAGTAATACACACATACACACACACACATATATATATATATATATATATATATATATTCATTTTTGCACATCAGTGTATATATATATATAATTATACTGATGTGCAAAAATGAAGGACAAACTCGAAATATTAGTATATCAGCGGAACGAAGAGGCAGAGGAGACTAAAGGACCAATCAAGAAATTAACTAGGGTGAGTAAAATATGTTAGCACATGCGCAGATATGCAGCTAAGACGTAATGGGGGAGTGTCGAAACGGGATAAAGCACGTCGGCGGTGTAAGCTTAGCATTTCTTGGAAAACGATCGCAAGACTTATATACATTTATAAGACGATGAGTTGCTGCCTCAGAATGAAATGTCGAACAATCAATCTGTTAGACGGCATCTGGATGATATTGCTTGAGGTTGAATCATTGGAAAGATAGAGGAAGATCAAAGTATGACAAATGTGATTGCAAAGTTCGGGATTTTTCTCAGCCGCTTTTCACGAAATTGAATAGAATTTCAAACTACACGAGCAGTTGTCCGATGGTTCAGCAATGGTCGTCCAAGAACAACAACTCCAACAGACGACCGGTATATTACCCTACAGGCTAGAAAGAACAGGTAACAGACATCGGGAGTAATCGCTAGACACACGACACTGGACGACCGATATCTCGTTTTACCGTGACCAGGAGACTGCACAGTGGTGGTCTGTTTGGACGACGACCAGTAGTGTGTGTGCCTTTATCTCCTGCTCTTCGGAGAAGGCGTTTTCTGAGGTGTCGAAAACATCAGAAATTGATAGATAATCAATGGGGCCGAGTACTCTTTACAGATGAGAGCAGGTTTATTCGAAGAAGCGATTCTGGACGCAGATACATCTGGAGAAAGCGGTGGACTCGCAATAACTCTTCCAACATCTTCGACATAGACCAGTTTGGAGATCGGTTTGGAAGTTCTTGTTTGGGGAGGCATCGTGCTTGGTTGCCGTACTGACTGTCACATCTTTGAAAAAAATTCAGTCACCGAGGTTCGATATTGTAACGAGATTCTCCTTCCGTATGTGCATCTCTTATAGGTGTTATGGGTCTGTGGTTCCTTTTCATTGATGATAATGCGCCAGCTTCTCACGCAGCAGCCTTCGATTGTTGGAAAGTGATGGTACTAAACGTATAGATTAGCTAGGAAGGTCTCCGGATCTAAATCCCATCTAGCATGTATAGGACTTTCTAGGAAGATGCTTGGAAGCACGTTACTTACAGCCAGTAACAATTCCGAAGCTCCGATTGGCGGTACAAGACGAATGAGCTGTAATGCCTCATCAACTCGTTGACAACCTCATACTCAGCATGGACAGACGATGTTAAACTTGCATAGCAGCCGGGGAGATCAAATCCCCTATTATAGGCTTTATGTTTCTTGCTGGACACTTGTCACATTGATGTTTCGGCCTTCAGTCGCATTGATCCTACTCTTTTCAATAAAGCACCCATTTTTATCCTTTTCATTTCTTTTTTTATATGCTTTGCTTACATTACTCATGCTCTTATGTCTTGGGGATTTTATGATATTATTTGTGTTGATATGGAAAGCTTGAACACAAAGTTTTATTGGAAAAAAAACGTGTATATATATATATATATATTTAAATATATATGATGTTTGCTTAAATTTAAATTAAATTTTTCTAATCTATCCAATACTTTTTAGGCTTCTGAAAGGAGGTTCATTTTATTTTTTGATACAAATCCTTTTGAGCTTGTAAAATCACATTCTTTAGAAATCTGCTCAGTCAGCAGAGAAGTAGGTATAATCCTTACTACACTCTTCGTCTCGATATAAAATACCTAAAGATTCCTATATCCAGAATCTCATGATAAGAATAACCCTTGCTTTAATTTCCCGAACAGAAAACTTTTCGGTAACTTCGTTTTTGATTGTTTGTCTGGGTGGACGCAAGTTCACATCTATCTAATGTATTTTTCTCCCCTCTCGAGTGCATAAATAAATTCCTAATTCAAGATTTTCAAGTTTCTGCATTGTCCCACGACTGAATTAAAACATGCCTTAAAATTCAAATATTAAAAAGTAAAATTCAATATTTTTACATACATACACACACAGATATATATATATATATATATATATATATATTGTTGCGAAGCGTACAAGCACCGAAGGCGCAGATATAAAGCACTCGTCTGCAGAACGCGAGTTCCTGGGTTTAAAACACAGTTCTAACAACGTTAAGAATTCTCGCCAATGTTTTGTTCAATTGTACTCTGTTATCTTCTATAATTTCTAAAATCTTCCAGAATATTCTTTATGTTGCAAGAGCACTGTTCTGGAATAGTTTTATGTAATAAATAAACTCATGTGTTTTCAGTCAGATAGAGTTTTCAGCCAAATGTAGTTGTTCTTGTCTTCTTGTCGCGTGTGTGTGTGTGTGTGATATGTTTTTCTACTAAATATTACTTACGTTTTATTAATTATCTGCTAAGTAGTTAATAATTATTTGCTGGGAAATTTTAATTTTTCTTCATAGAATGCTGATAATCTTTATCAATTATGTCGGTTTGGAACATATCGACTGCTTTTTTCTGTCCAATGCAGTATTGCGGTTTCCTGCGGTTAAGGCATTAATTGCGGCCGGCGGTTTTCGTCGAGTCATTAGGTTCGAGCCTTGATACCATCAAAGATCCGATGTGTAACCGATGATGCACGTTAAATTTGTCGGACCCCCTGTAAAGTCCTCCAAAGGCGTGTATGGAAGTTAAGGGGATGTGCCCGGTGTAGTTCTTATCGCTTCGACCGAGGTTGCACCATTGAAGATCCATCGCCAATAGTCCCAGTATTGCTTTTTAGTGCCAATGATAATAACCAAACCCAACGCAAAGTCCATGGCAGGCATCATTACGCCTCTAAATTGTGAACTACGGTCACATGACGAGGTCGACTCCTGTGACGGTACCCTATATTTTTTTTTTATTTTGTCTACAAAAGTGAATTCCTGGACTAATTTGAAGTCCATCAGTCATTGCTGCATGATGTATTTTACGGAATTTTGATGTTCTGCATCCGTTTCTAATCAGTGCGATGATTCCTCATCGTATTACAGGTTAAGACAGTTCCTTATATCTGTTCACTGGTTCAGGTTCAAAAATTCCTTTTTCTGCTTACGTCTCCAAAATTTTTGGCACAAATATTCCGTTTTCATATGGTTGTGAACCGCAAACTACATCATAAAAAAAATCCTTTGTTAGTTTGAATCAGCGTAACTCACAAAAGCTACACAAAAGATCAAATAGGTGACAGTCCTCCAGACTGAAGGTGATTTTGAATTAAGTCAGCTGACGATATTTGAGGAATTAAATATTACTCTCTTTTTTTAAACTCCTCAGCACACCCATAGAGGAATTCGAGTCCTGAAATATGATGCACAACCTCTATCAATATCTGCACGCAGAAAGGTTTTTAATGGAACCAGAAACACATCAATTTCAGAAAAGTAGTCGCGCTTAAAAGCTTTCAGCTATACCCAACGACTTCAAAAGGATCCATTCCTAAACAATATTTTGTTCTTTAAAAATCTTGTATTTATATTAAACTTAATGAACGTAGTTTTGGTTATTATTTTTGAATAAGCATTACGGCTGTAAATTTTGATCTTCCAAAAAAACATTTAAATCGACCTTAAATTGCAACCATATATCATTGTTACATTTCCTTCGTAATTTCGAGTCATGATTAATATCATAAAAAAAAAGTATTTATTCGTATATATTTCTGATACAAATAAACTTTTCTATTAAAATGCCCTGTAGTAAGTTCGTGTTATCCAGGGTTCTGAAAAATATTTCTTTTCCTGTACAATATCTTTCCTGTAAAATGTTACGATTTACGATAAAATAAATAAACTGAAGATATACGTTATTTAACAATCCCTTTTCAAAAAAAAATTTTAGTAAACAGTCCCTTTAGAAAAATTTTGTAAAGACCTTTTACTCGATGCTTGGATTTTTTTTCATTAAATCATCAATTTTCATTGACGTCGAATTATTTCATGACTCACAGAGTGACCAGAATGATGAAAGCCGTAAAGATCCCTGTTTGTATGACCAAAAAACAGAAACACTCTGAATTCGAGGGGTTTGTTTTTTAACCTCCGATCAAACTGCTAAACAACCAGACAAAATGACAGGAGATGGTTAGTTTTGAAGTTTTTTTAATGTCGCACTAAAAAAAGCAACACGAGGGCTGTTGGGAGATCTATTGATTTACACATCTATTGATTGACACGAGATCTATTGATTTGCTCAAGGACTTAGACCCGTGTGGTGATCGGGAATGACAGAATAGTCCCACTGCAGCTCATGCATGTCATAAGAGGCGACTAAATGTGAGTACCCAGTGTCTGGGGATATAGCCGTTCTGCGCCTGGTGATTATATCAGAAGACGTGAGGGAATTTGCCTCTCTTTAGGTAAGTACGGGAATCATGACCCCGGAGGCACTTAGTGATCTTTTCTTTCTCGGTTTACTGTCTTAGGGTTAACACGGGTGACGCAGCCCCTGGCTATCCTAGGAAATGAAGGATCTTCTCCATTTGGCCTTCCTTCTGGACACAACCACATTGTGTCTTTTCTTTAATTCTTCAATGTCTAGACCCCAATTAAATTTTGTTTGGTACATCATAGCTATATCTGGCTCTTGCGCCAATGAACTTTGTACTTCTCTGACCCATCTTGTTTCGACCAATTATTTCCATTGTTTTGACGTCTAGATCACAGATTTACCTTGTTTGGCACAATATGGCTACATCTGGATCTTGCATGTCAAGTATTAATGTACTTTTAAAGTAGTCCTCGCGTTGTATGGAATGTAATCAAAGTACTACCTTAGGTATTGTCTTCTGCATGAGTGATAGTATTTCAAATAACTCTCATTATAATTCTGCTTTGTTGTGCTTTGATTATTCAAATCCAATTTCTTTGTTTAGACATATATTGCTTCCATAATTCATTTATAGTTCTACTAGATGATTTTTCCTTTTTTTCTTTGATCAATTCAATATATATCATACAAAGAGCAATTAATTACGTATACGTAGCTAATATAGTGATAAAGCTGTTGCACGTAATGTTTCATAATCAAACCTCACATACTACATAAAAAATTGTAAGCATGGTGTAAAATGTTGATTTATTATTGTTTTAGCTATTTCGAGTTCAAGATATGTTATCTTTACAATAGGGCGAATGTTGTTAACATTGAATTTTGAAAATGTTTCTTACATACAGAAAGCAAAATTCAATTTTACATTTCAATCAAAAGAAAAGAAGAACTGAACTGCGTATACGCTCATGTGAAAGTTTTGTCAGCGAAGTTCCCCATGAAGCTTTTCGAGATAACATTCATTCTTGATACTGCATATCGCACGCTGTCAAAATGTGAAGTCATAGTACTTTTGCATTTTTCATTCCACTCTGTCAGCATAAATGTCATCTTAAAATGTATAATAAATATATCTTGTGTATATCTTCATGCACATATGAAGATATTTTTATTTCTGATTAAGAATTAATATCATCCATTAATACTGTTCGATATATAAAAAACTTTTTGTATACAATTATATTATTCTCTTTGCGACATTTATTAAAGGAGTTGACAAACTTTTCCCTTTTCTGCAAATTACAACTAGTTTCTTGAAACATACATATCCTTATTAATGCCTTTATTGAATTGTATATGCTAACAAAGAATAAGTATCACATGTAATATTCATTATGATCCCATTGTAATTCCTTTTCTCCTTATTTAAATCTACACAGACGTCATAATTTTTAATTAAATAGTAATAGTATCACAATTCCTATTGAAGAGGTGCTGAAAAAAATAACAAACACTATTCATTGATTTCTTCGCACATTATACAAGATCGCTCTTCTCAAATAATTTCAACACGCCCAAATCCTTTCTAAAATAAAACAATAAAGCTCTAGCTAACCAATTTATTTGTATCGATGGAGGTCCCTCTCCACACGGTTCGACTCATATTATCATTTACTTTACTTGGAATCTGTTCTAAACCAATTTAATCACAGATGACCATAGCACCATTTCCCACTGATAACTTACTAAAATCTACCAATACGCACTATTAGATCTTTTACTTTCAATTCTATTGACTATTGTATATTTATCATTATCTTCAAAAATAATTTATTATAATTTATCTCTATTTTAATTTGTCTCTGTCTTCATTATGCATCTATTACACTTATCTCTATCTAATTTGCACTCGTCTTCATAATTCAATACACATATTTCTATCTTATTTGTATAATCACGTTTAATTGGGTTAGAGAAGAATTGGGAATTTTAACATTAAATCTGAAAATATCCCTTTATGTTAGTTAAAAGAAAAACTTGTAGAAAGTTACAATGTGAGGATAAAAGAATTTTTGAAACATCCTAAAATTTATAGTTAAATGAACCTTATTGTTTCGCAATATATATTCCTTATGAGCTGTGCTTAGTAATTTTATTATGAATAAACTTTACATTGGTGATAGATTATTGACTATTGCATAATATGTCATTATTATACAATGTTATATTCTCTTTAATGCAATACGTGCACCTACAAGTTCATGGAAAGAACAGTTTTAAATTAGATAGTAAATTAATATTTTTAAATAAACAAAAAGTCTCAAATTGTATTAAATATAATAGAAAAATTACAGGATATATGTTTTGACTACGTAACCCTGAGATTTTTCCCAATATAGTACGCATACATTTATTTTAGATTTGTATCTGAAAATGAATGTTACAAGTCTGCCATGATTTTCCTCAACTAACTCTTAACATACTTCTTTTCTATTTCAATAGCTTAGTTCCTATCTACCTATACTCATTTTGATTGTTGATATAATGTTAATTCAATGAAATTTCATGTCCTCAAATATTTACTATTTTATCTATTTTATTGCAAAAAAGTGCATCTGAGTGAGGAAAAATAATAAAAATTTCCAGAATTACATTTTCTCTCATGAAAAGTATTTTGAATATAAGCGAAGACCCTCAAACGAATCATTAAAATAGAGAGAAAAATATTTTTTTAAATTGGAGAAAAATATAATTCGCAGAGACATATTTTTTACCTTGGGGTGGACTTTTGGCCCAAAGAGATACAAAAAAAAAAAAAAAAACATTTGAAAAATGGTAGTAGAAATCTGCAGGATTAACATAATGTTCGAAATAAAATGGCCGATAGATTGGAAAGTTTTCTGGCAATGAAACCCGCCCCACAAAATGTAAACACGATTCATACAATTAGACTAAAAATTCACAAAGTATATTGGAAGAGATTTGACTGCATGTATATATATAAGCTGTGAAGAATTTAATAGAGAGATTGAAAAATTAATTAAAATGATGATAGTGACCCAAGGAGACTTAAGCCTGCCGTCAACTAGGCGATCAAGAGGATTTAGAAGGAGAAGGTAAGGGGTTCAAAATTCGAACACTCACTTTCCGCTGTTCTACTCACAATGAGCCCCAGTGTGAGTCAAAGAAATAAATTTATTGGCTATTATAAGCGTTAGTTCATGAAATTAGTTAAGTAGCCTTAGAGAAAGCAGGTTGTCAGAATTTAAGTAGATATATTCATCCCTGGATAAAATACACTGGTTTGGTTCATCAGTCATCTTTCTTTAATCTTTCAAAGAATTTAGGGATAGTATATATTATTAGTACAGATAATTTCAAATCAAAAAAAAATACAAGATGGTCTCTATGCAAGGCATGGAGTGCAAAAATCATGACGCAAGGATAATTCAAATGTCATTTTTGTTTTCTCGAATGAAAATCCTTTTACTAATCCCTGAGATATTATATTTTCTTACCAACTATTAGGGAACTTAACCAAATGCGCAATGCAATAAATTTTGGGGAAAATATTTATTCAGAAAAAAGTATTTTGTATCCAGGAAGAAAAGGGACAACTTAATTTTAATTTTACTGATCTTAATAATTTTAATTTTATAAATTTTAAAAGGGAAGGATTAGCTGAAAAAAAAATTTTTTTTCCTTTTGCGCTTCTTTTATTTACGAGGTAATTTTCATGTTGTTTAAAAAAGTGATTGTTTCAATTAAAAAACATTATAATGCATATGTATTAAGGAAAAATAACAGCAAAATAAGGAAGATAAGGTTGAAACTTCTCTTTATTTTCCTGTTCTTATTGCAAAGTTCTTTGATACAATCACTGCGGAGAAACGACAAAAAAAGAGGAAAACAAAGGATACGTCATATATCCAAAAAAAGGAATATTGACCCAAAAACTTGTTGAATGTATAATTACACTCTCTTCGCACATTCTGCATCATTTATGTGTCCCAATTTTTTTTAAATGATTGTTTCGAAAACGATTTTCAGTAATTGCTATGAAAACTAATACTTCTCTTGATGTCTTTCAATATCGTTTCATGTGTTTGGTTTTCGCAGTTAATATTTAAAAGTTTTGAATGTTTTATAATTTTGAAATTTTCATCGCAGAAAATATTTTGAAATAATTCAGGGTTCTGTAAGGTTCTATCGATTTCAAAGTCAATGTTTAGAGAGTCATATAATAGTATATTGATTATTTTACCAAATCTGAAAGGGGGATTATTTCGTTCTAAATAGCGGTTCGAATTGATTGCATTATCAGCATCGCTGTTCTCAACGATCAGTTTCTCAATTTCGACTGGCGTTGCCAATCGCAGTTTAATAAACAAAAAAAAAATAGTCGAGCGCTCAAGGGATACTGAAACAAATGCAAGTAAAACCTCACCATTAGTTTCAAATGTAAAATAGTGTGTGTGTGTGTGTGTGTGTGTGTGTGTGTGTGTGTGTGTAGGGTGAGGCATATAGAGAGATAGAAATAACTCCCCAATTTCAAATATAAATAGTAAATCAATGAGAAGTGTTATTCAAAATTTTATTTCATAATTTGGAAGAAGCATATTCACTATTTGTTTTTCAGACTCATCTTCATCTCCTTTGGAAAATGATATCGTCCAAATGCCGAACTTACTGCCTGTGCATTTTTGAAATCTCACTTAAAGGTTCCTCGTTACTTCATTTCTTGCGGTACTTTCGACATTTCTTTGCTGAAAGCAGCTTTCAGTTTCGAATCCTATTTTAAAAGACTGGAGTCTTCAGATGCTACTAGAAAAAGTAGTTGAAGGCGATAAATCGAGACGAAAGAGCTGACCATGAAATGTCACCTTGAAGTAAGATCAGACGCTCCGCTAACAAACACTTTCAGCAAACCCATCGATATAATGTCTTTGCGTGGCCTGTGGTATTAACTTCTTGGAGCCACACAACCAAATGTATGAGCATATAACCCCAAAATCTACAATAGCACTCTAATTAGTATCCCAATAATTACGGAGAAGTCATTTATGGATTTATTTTGGAGTTTTTGGAACCCGGCAGCCAAAGTTGTGTTTGCTCACACACCCATACAAATAAAAGAAAGCTTCATCAGATAGAGTCATCATTTTTTAATTATGCTTCTTTCACAAAAGAACGATGCTCACCCCTTCCCTCTTTTGAGTAAATAGTAGCAGAAGTTTTACCATTTCAATAAATGATAAAACATCTACTTCTGAAATCTGAGAGCCATTTCCCAATTCATAGTGGACAACTAGCTACGGAACAAGGGTAAAAGGAAATCAAACAGTTATTTCTCCCACACCTTGTATAGATGTATTGTATTATATTATATTATATTATATTATATTATATTATATTATATTATA
>BMAW01081666.1:0-37435 GCA_019974015.1 Nephila pilipes | reverse complement strand
AGCTGATTTACATAATTCACAAATCGAAACTCTCGAATCAAACAACGTCATAGATATGCCAACAAATCAGTTGAACGAAAATACTTGTGTGAGTCCCATCGTAAGCTGAATATGATTGCTTATGTGTGTGTGTGTGTGTGTGATGTGAAATTTGGTCCGATAATTCCTTTGATTTATTCCAATTGTAAATATGATTAGAAAAATGGAAAATTAAAAATTGAATATATATATATATATCATTAAAAATATTTATTTACTTTAATATTCCCGATATATATACGGGTCCTTTTTTCGTAAAAATATTTAAGCATAATTAAAAAAAATTATTCGTGTATTGAAGACAACATATAGTATAATAATCTTAACGGAAATAACATAGAGACAATATGTATGACTCTTTTATAGTCATAAAATTTTGATAGTTTTCTAATCAATAGTAGTAAAATGTATTCTGTTTACGCCTTAAAAAAATAACTAATGTTTTTTATTTTTTAGAATAGAGATAATTATTAAGAGGTACACAACTAACTCTGATCAGCTTAAAGTATAAATATGCTTGTACTAATCGTTAGTAAGTAAAACAAATGCTTATAAAATGCTGTTTACGAAACATGTGATCTTTTAAGGATACTTTTAAAATATGTTACTGATTTAATATCAATTGTTGAGGCTACATTTTCGACCTCTGTTGTAGTAGATACTGATTCTATTAAACAAGCTAGTAATCGACATATCAACGTATAATCAAGACAAGACTTGTTATAAGAAGCCTTATACAGTATTAAACGGCATTGTACATTGTCATGAAAGCTGCTCATTCCTCTGTGAATAGCTGTTTCTTAACAACAATATTGAAAATGATATAAGAATAATTAAAGTTAGTCCAGATTTAATGTGTAATATTTTATTTGAGAAAATAATAAACAAAATTTGTAAGAAATTATATAATTTTTTCCCGTAGGTTTTTTAATTAATTTATTTATTTATTTCTCCTTATTTAGAAAGGTCATTCGAGAATGCACTTTTTTACAGGCCCAATAAAAAGTATTTTATTAAATATACAGACACTAACACTGTCATGTAATTTAAATATGAAAATTGGTAAATAAGCATAATTCGTGTTGATTCAGACAAAACCACAATGAAACAACTTTGGGATTCGGTATATAAAATTGAGCAAAAAAAATAATAAATAAATAAATGAAATACAAAATAAATTTTACAGAAAATTCAAAGCTTTGCAAAAGTTATATGAAAGGTATATGCGATAATTTACCAGGATCTTTTACTTCGATTTTCAATCTAAGAATTTACAATTTACGATTCTTAACTGAATTTCGAAAATACTTTTGTTGATATATGAGATATTTTTTTAATGAAAAAATTGAAATATAGCAGATTTCACAATACAAAAGTTGAAGACATCCATTTTCATTAATTTTTTTCACAGTGAACTGCATTTAATTTGTATTAATAGGTAAACACTTTTCAAAATTTAAGTTGTTGAGTAAAGACTTTTAATAAAAATTATAAAAATAAGGTTGGTTCCTTTTCTTGGGAAAAAACCACAAATTTAAGAATCTCAGCAATATAATTAGAAATTAAGTATAGAAATAATATTATAATAAACCTAAAACAAACGAAGTAATATAGCGGGATGAAAAAAATAAACAAATTCCCATAACACACCTCATAAAGCAGATGAATTTATATAATATTATGCATTAATAAAAGGAAATTTATGCAACATTATGCATAAAATAGGTGAATTAATGTAACACGTTTATGCAACAGAATACATAAAATAAGTAACAAAAATTTGTGAAAATATCAATTTTATAAACTATGATACTATGAATATAATTTTTTTTTTATCTTTTACCTCTATCGTATGATGCATAAGATAAACTAATTAATGTGACAGTGTATAAAATAATCTAATAATGTATCAAACTATAATAATTCGCGTTATTATGCAAAAACATATAACTTTGAGTCTTATGAATTTAAAATTATTTTTCATATAAATGATTTTTTTCGTTACTTAGATAAAACAATATTTACTTTTTTTTCAGCTTTAAACCATTATTACTTTTCTTTCATTCCCTAACAGAATTATGTGTAAAAACATAAAATGTCCCTGATAAAAACCAGGTTTACGTAAATTAATAACATTTCTTAATCTAGAAAAGAAAATTTAACTAAAAGCTAAGCACAAAATTTTCAACTACTCAGTAATGTCAACATTTCTTCCTTAATTTGAATAGATGAAAAAAGGATCCGTATATATATCGAGAAAATTAAAGTAAATAAAAAATTTTAATGATAGGAGGAAAAACATTTGTTTGAATATTTAAATACCAACAAAACTTCGTAAAATCATGAAAATATCTATTGATAAAAAATTGAACAAAATATTGGCTTACAATAATACGTAATGAAATGATGAATGTCAATAAATTACAATACCTCTTTAGACAAAAAGTTTTAAAACAAACAAAATCGTGAAAAAACTGTGTTATTAAAAAATTTTCATTCTGTGAGGGAGAAATCGGCCGATTCAGTCAATATATTATTAAATTTAAAACTCTTCTTACCAGTACTTGAATCTTGAGCAACGGCATTTTAAATACAGAAGTATCTACACTGATGCTAACAATTTTTTTACGCATGTAATATCACATATACTATAATTGACATATGCAAGTTGGAAAGAAATTTCAGACATGTACTGTTTTATAGCTTTAAAAAATTACGAATGTAAATCAATCCTTTTCTTAAACAAAAATAAATCCGCGATATCGCTTTCTTACAAATCTTAATTTAAGAAATTAATAAGAAATTCTTCTGATTAAAAACGGGACTGATCATAAATTGTAAAATTTTCTTGAGCACAAAACTAAAATTATTATACAATATTAATTTCCAATTACCTCAAAGAAAAGTTTTATATCATATTGATTTAATGATTCATAAAATCTAGAAAAAAATGTTGACTTCTACCGCATTAGAAAACAACCGTAAAATAAAAAGGGGGAAATGCAATACAGGGGAGCCTTAGCAAATGTAGTTAAAAACTGAAAGTGTAAAACTTCTAAAATAGAAAGATTTTCAGCTGAAAAGAGAATAACGAAAGAAAACGCGTTCAATTTGATCCAAACGATGCATATTCAGATGTAATTGACCCATATATTCGATACATTTATTAATAATACCACTTAATATCGGTACTTTACAAAACTAATTTAGAGTATCGAATGATTGGAGAATAATAGAGATACATTGTGAACCTGCCATTCGAATCTGTGGGATTCCAGGATCCGATATCACTCAGATTTCGGAATGGAGTCGCAATTCATTCTAGTCGAAAGATGTCAATCCCGCGAAATTTCCGACACAATGTGATAATGTGAAACCGTTTAAGGTAGGGATGTTTGTGTTAATACTAGAGATGAATGGGTTCGTAATATCTTGAAACAGCTAGTAAATGAAGGATTTATGTCGATCTGTTCAGGTACTAATTATCTATAACTCCATTGAAAGCAGCGATTGTCCGTAATGAGATTTCCGCTCGTTAACTCATTACAACCTTTAACTCTGAGATACTTATAGTTGGAACTAAATATAGTGCTGTTGTTCTGAAGAAGATTTATGAATTGGTAAACTATAAAAGTGTCTCCGTAAGCATTCAACTTGATAAAATTATATGTGGAAAATACATTAATCAAAAGGATTATATTGAAACTACGGAGTGTCGACATTTTTTGTGAAATTTCCTTTACATTTGTGTTAATTTCTTTCTGCGTATAAAATCTATTATATTCCTATCTTAGAAGGCTGTAACATAAAATTGTTACGCCATCAGACTAACAAATAAATTTCTTTTAAAACATTTAATTACTTATAATACTTCTGTGGTAGTTGCTATATAATTTAACAACTAATATTGAAACTAAATGCTTCGAAATAAAATTTCTGTTAGAAATAGTATCTATTAAGCCAATCTCATTTATACTTTTTGCACAGCTTAAGAAAAGTAAGCTAAATATGTTTATCTTCACATAATTAAATGGGAAAAAAAGATGCCAAGCTAGAAAATCTTATTTTAGTAGTGGAATAACAATGATTAAAATGATTTTAAGTACTTTTAATACGATTCTAGTATTTCCTAATCATATTATTCGGTCTTTTTTTTAATTCATATTTCTTAAACTCGATGGGAGAAACCTCTCACCATAAAAGGTTTTTTTTACATATAATTGGACTTTTATATCTTATTTTGACCATGACATTTTGTATTGTATTTTATCTGCCATTTTCAGTTTATGCTCTAACTGGGGTTTTTTTTTTTTTTTTTCATTATTAAAACAAATGTTTGGCTCAGTTTTGCCAGTTTTGGTTCTAGCTCCATAAGCCTCTATTATCACGCACACTCATTTCAGATACGAAACTTCTACTTTATGCTTATATTTTAACCTATTTATAACTTCAAACGAAATAAGAAAATATCTTATTTTTCGCAAAAATAATTCTTTTCTTTTATTCTAAGCATAGTTTATTCCCATCGTTTTGCTTACGCAACTCATGAATTTTGTAAATAAAAATAGCTTTTCCCTTGCTTAAAAACTATTCTCTTACGAAGGCATAATAATTGTTATTTCAGTATTATGAGTTAAATTAAGATGGGAAAATCTGTTTGAAGCATGTCATTTCAAACCATACCTATTTATTAGTTTATAATCATTATTTGTCATTTATTGGTAGTTAATTTGTTCTTTTTACTAAAATCAGCGAATTACTGTTAATAATTTGGGTTCTAACCCAGGCGTTTTTATAAGCCCCTCGTGCAGTGGGACTGATGCACATTAAATTTATCGAGCATAAAGGACCTCACTTGTGACGGGTTGTGGAAGTTAAGGAGTTCCAGCTCAAGTGTTGCCTACGTTATTTGACCGTAGCTAAATATTCTGGCATATATCCCTAATATTGCTCCTATAGCCATCCAATTTGTGCTAAGAGAAACTTTAATAAACAATCAATAAAGGTCAATAGTAATTTTTTTAGTAATGATGACCATAGTTTACGGCCATTTCTGAACTCCTGAAACCACGTACTTCTTGAAAGTCTATTGATTCTAAGTTAAAAGATTTGATAATTCATATTTTTCATATTGGTTTTAACTCGAAAAATATCCAGAATTAATTTGTCTGTTGATCTTCCGTCGAAACAATTTAGGACACGTCTACCAGCGAAAATCATGCATCAATTGTTACGTGTGTGACATCTCAGTTCTTCGATTCTCAGTATTTCAAACATGCATCGAGGTTCAATATAATTTTAGTCACACAGCTGTAAATTATGTGACAAAAGTATGTCATGGATTTATCAGAAACATTGGAAACGTTAACCGTATGCTAGTTAGATATAAAACATTATTTTTGTCTTAAAATGAAACCATCCTCGAAGTCAATAGAGGAATATAAACACAAATATTGATTTTTCGCCACGTTAAAAGGAAATATCTTTACTTCAATGAAGTCATTGGAAATAAAAAAAAATGTTAAATAAGTTATTTTAAGCATATTTTAGTAAAAATAAATTAGATTGCATAGAATTAACCATTCTTTCGGTTAACTGTTGCGAAAGTTACGTTTGAAAAAAGAATAAAACAAATTAAAAGCAAATTTATCTATGGATATTGTTATTTTTTTATTGCATAGACACTTATAAAACTTTTCAAAATTTTCCTTTGATTTCTGTTAGGAATTCAGTTTTCTTTCATTGTGTGCATATATTTGTGTGTGTGCTGTTCATTTATTATTTTATTTATTCGATGTATAAACATACACTTTCGATATATAAACTTCAAACTTTTAAATAAATATAAAGAACTAAAGCGTAAAATTGATCAAAATCATACATTTTTAATTGAAAAAACTTAAAATCATATCTCTTTAATGGTAACAACTGAAATATCATGTCCCTCTAGTGGACTTCAAAAATATATACCTTCATAGAGAAAAAAAAACCATACTTCACAATTGTGACTTATTTAAGTCGTTACTTTTTAGAAGTACCAACATTTGTGAATTATTACTTTCAAAACCGAATCATTAGAAGAATAATACTTTAATAGAATTAATGCTAAACGGGAACCAATGAAGTTAAAGTTACTTAAATATTTTTACCACACATTCTACATTTTTGCTTACAAGCTATCTTTATGTTGGTTCGGTATTACTCTCTGAAATAAAGCATGAAATTATTTCTCTCGGACTTAGATTTCACGGATAGGTGTCAAAAGAGCTAAATTAAATACTGCCTGTATTACCAGAAGATAAACCTGAACAGATCCACCAAAAGATTTATGATCCTCAGATAGCCAACTTGCAGATTATTTTTATTACAGTGAGAGTTTGTAGTAGTTCATTGGTGATAAGCTCAATTTCTTAATCATGGATCGTTGACTCTTTTTAAGATTCATTGCAAGAGAAAATCGTTAAGATGGAGACGCAGACAACAAACACTAGATATAAAACTACATACGTAAAAGGAAATGAAAATCGTTTCTTATTTACTCTATCGCTATTCAGAAGTTCCTTTACTTGAGAGTTTTTATTTTCAAAAACGAAGCATTCCAAATAATAAAATAGGAACGCAATGAATGTAAAACAAAATCTCATTAAGTTTATTTAATTACGACATATTAACTATACATTCTACAATTTTCTCTCAACAGCTATCAATAGAATTAATGTACTGATGTGTGGCCCAAAATTACTTCTTACATAGCCACATGAAACTAAAATGCTGGACTTTCCTGTCTTAAATGAAGATGGAAATTACATGAATGATTTTTTTTTCCAAAACAGCTAAGAACACATAAATGGCATCGTTAAACTATTTGAAATGGAAGCCACATTTAATAAATTTACATATGATTTCTTTGGGATTTTGGTGTAATAAACATAATTATTCTGCTAAATATTGTTTTAGAAGACTTTCATTTTCAACACTTTTTTTTATTTATCTGATAAAAACATCATCTTATAATTTTTAAATATTTTCTTAAAATTTTCTGTAATAATTTTGAAAATGGAAAAATCATTGTACAAAAAGCCACTTAATAAGTATGCTCGTAACTAAAAGTCTAAAAGAGAAAATGACACAATGAAAATAATTTTCTCTTAATTTACACACTGTCCCTTATCTTTTACATATGTCTAGACATTGTGAGTCCCAGTATTACTTAATTTTTGTTATTCCTCTGTTAAATAAATTTATAGTTACATATAAAAAGTAAATGATTCATTTTATTTAATAAATTATTGTAGAAATTATTTTAAGAAATAAGTTTATGCACAGAATATTAAAAAAAATGCTTTAATTGTATATTAAAAACATTAAGGCAAAACAAATAAATAACTACTTTATGAAATTAAAATATTCATCATTAGAAAACACGAAGTTTTGGAAGTATAACAAAAAAAAGACACAATTAATTTATAGAACGCTTTTCTTAAATCGTTCACCCAAAAAATATTTGTTTCCTGTAACTATCAAATAATTTACATTTTTTCAATAAAAATATAACAAATGGATTTCTGAATGAAATCTCAGAAAGGAAACATTGATTATTAGAAGTAGAGTAAAAATAACAACGTTATAAGCAAATGATAATAAACATAAGTAAGAAAATATTTATTCAAGTTTTCATTGAAAGATGGAGTAAAAGATATAAAAATATTTTAAATATAATATAACATAAATTATAAGATCTTGAAGTGCTTATATAACTAAAGTTCCTTACTATATATATATATATATATAAGAGATCTAAAGAAGTATTCTCGCTTCAAGCTTTAATAAATTATAAATTATTTTCATTAAGAAAGAGCTAATTTTATATCTTTCAATCCATCTTTAAATAAAAACTTGACTTTAAAATGTACATATTTTTATTCAATTCTTTTTTTAATAATCTGTAATTTAAGACAAAAAAGCAATTATTTGAGCTATACAAATGTGCAACATTTCTAGCGTTTCGGATGCTGTTTAGTGCAAAAGTTGGGACACCACGCCGCTCCTAACTCTGTAATTGCTTGATCCTACTGTTGAATTGTACTGTTATCGGAGTTATACGTGTGTGCACAGTTTCAACTTAATCGATAATAAGATATGGGTTAAAATTTGAGTAAAATTTTTAAATTATATCTAGAAAGGCATATATACATAAGAACATAGAAATTTAATTATAAATGTTTGTAAAAAATACTTTTGTTGATATCATAAGTTTATATTTGAACAAAAAAAAATAGTTTTGTTTAAATGATAAATACAAAGAACAAATTTTCAGAAAAAATCTAGTAAAAAGATAAATAGCTTTCTTGAGATTGTGTTTGTGAAATTGACATTTTATATAGTTATACTCTTAAATAAAATAGCAAACTTATTTTCCTTAGACTCAAATTTGATTGATATTGATCATATATATATATATATATATATATATATATATATATATATATATATATATTCTCCTGATAATTACGAAAGATAAGCCTGGATAGAATCATCAAAAGAGAAATAATTTCCATACAAAACTAACTTGCAGATTATTTTTACCACTGTGGGAATTGATTGCAGATCTGTGTGGTAATAAGCTACATTTCTTACGCAAGACTTGTTGATTCTTAAGGTATATTGAGAGAAAAATGCGTTCAGAAGGAAACTAAATAAGAAATATAATATATAAAACAATATGGAGACCAAGAAGTGAAAGCATAAGTAAATCAACCAGCTAAGTTGTGTACATTATTAATACATAGTCAATATTTCCCAAGAGAACATTTAGTACTTTGAGTATTACTTTCTATCGCATTATGGTTATGATTTCTAGAAGAAAAATATTTTAATAAATAGAAATAAATGTAACTTATTAGTTTGGATTAAGTTTAATGGTGATGACTTTTTCATTAGGAAATGGGGATTTTTCATACATAATGACTCATCTTGTAACCGAAACTCAAAATTATTATTTCCATCAGTTTTTACCCTCGCGTAGCTCTAGAGAGACATTAATCTAAACTAAGCAAAAAAATCGATCCTTTTCTGGAAACTATGGAAGAAAGTGGTAATTTAAATTAATTGAAAGACGAGCGAATATTTTTTTCAAGGGGGATCATGCAACGGTCTTTATATTCTTTTGTTCATTATTTTTCGATTTTAATGAGCCAATTTATTTTAATTTCACTCATTTGATACTTAAGTACCACAGGTTATTGTATAATAGAATGTGAATCGTGTCAGAAGTGTATAAATGGGAAGTTCTTTGGCAGGCATTTCATTTGCACTCAAGTGATTTATGTGAAATGTTTACTGAGCTGATTGTGGCAGCACTATTCGAAATACAAACTTTGAAATCGGGATGCTAGTTGGAGATAGACACATGGCGTATTCCATTTTTAAATTGTTAGACAATTCGATATTCCTCGATCCACAATATCAAGTGTGTGTGTGCTATTAATATATAATTCCAGACATTACCTCCCGCCATAAACAATACAGTGACCGACCATATCTGTGTAACGTCTGAGACCATCGACGTCTACGTAAGGCAGTCAATCTTACCTAATAAACAACGTCAAATAACAGTAAAAATGAATGCGGGGTATACTACAGACGTGTCCGTAGTGACATGGCAGCGAATTTTGGTGTTGATGGGAAATAGCAACAGAAGACCAACTCGAGGCCCATTACTAACAACACGTCATTCAGTGCCTCTACTAGGCTCATGAACATATCTATTCGATCCTAGGTGATTGGAAAAACGTTGTTTGGACAAATGAGCCATGATTCTAGTTAATAAGAACTTTTGTTGGAGCACAGACTCCACGAAGGCTAAGACCCAAATTGTTAATAGGGCACTAAGCAAACTGATGATAGCTTCATAATGGGATGAGCTATTTTTACATGTTCTGATTTCTGCGGTGAAATTTAATGAATGATTGATGAAAATAGTTATGTTCAGCTACTTGCAGACGGACCATATGCAGCCTTTCATGGTTTTCGTAAACATAACCAGCGATAGAATTTTGCAGGATGATAATGCTCCATATTACCGGTGCAAAATCACTCCCAAATGGTTTGAGGAACATTCTGTGCAAATTCAGAGAATGATCTAGCCTTCTAGACCTCCAGGCATGAATTCATCTAACATATATAATATGATCGAAGGATCAATTCGTTAAAAAAATCTTACACCAGCAACACTTTCCCTTTTTATGGACGGCTGTAGTAGCAGAATGGTTGACTATTTCTTCAGCTGACTTCAGGCGACATGTTGAGTCAATGCCACGTCAAGTTGCTACATTTCGCAGGGGAAAAAGAGGTCTCAGACGATATCAGGAGGTATCCCATAACTTTTGGTACATTAGTATATTACAATAGCCTTCCTAAATAAATATCAGAAATTAAATATTAACATTTAAAAACATAAGAAATAAAATAGTCAAAATTGATTCCAATTTTTAAATAAATCACCTTTTGCAATGAAACGAACATAACTGAAATCATTTTTCAAAAAATGTGAGACTTAAACGTTTGTTGAACTATACATTTATTCAAGCACCATTTATTTATTACTTATTCTCTTGACGCAAAAGAACAAAAGATACACTACTTCATTAATTTTCATTGAAAAACAGAGGGCATCTGAGACATTAAAGAAATAATATTTTCTTCTAGGCTTTAATTTTAAGGCCTTGCAGTTTTTTTTCAAATTCATTTTCCTGCCAAGAAATTCTGATCTTATAATTAAAGCTCTCTTATTATTGAAAGGAATTACTTTATAGTTTGTTACTATTCCACAAAATTTCAAACATGGGCAATTAATTTTGAATTGTTTTGGACCAGAGAGTATTATTTTTTTTATTATTAAATATTTTTATCATGCATTTTTATTATTCAATTCAAAATTCAGTTTTCAGAATGATTAGTTCTTTTGTAGTGCAATCCATCTTTAATTTTAGAAAAACGAAGTACACATTTTTATTGAATTTATGAATAACAATTGGGACATCATTTTCATTTTACACATAAGATAGTTAATTCGGAATAAAACTTTGAAACAATTTTACTATTGGAAAAATGAAAGCAATGAGCTTATATATTCGAAAAAAGCAAATTTGTGTCAAATCTAGCGATGAAAGCTAACTCGCATGTTTGGTATTCTCAACACATTTGTTCCTTATTTAAACGAGTCAAATGGGCATATTCAGGAACATTTAACTGATTAATTCAATATTTCAACTATATAATGAAGTTCAAACTTGAACTGTAACTATCTTCAATTAAAGTAAATATGCTTATTCGCTTCGATTCGTTGACTATATACGGATCTGAAAACAAGAAAAAATATGCAGCTTTGCTTTTGAATTTGATATAGGAGGTAAAATCCTCAATTTCTTATGTATTTGTGAATCCATTTCCTGTCGGTATACAAATTTATTAAATGACAATTTTCAAATAAAATGCATAATGCCATAAAACGAAATTCAATTTAATGAAATATTTTATCATATTTCTTAAATGGGCAACTATAAAATATATCTTTCCTAGAGAAATATCCCTTTCTTTACAGTCCTGCATTTTGTATGACATTTGGGACTTTTGTTCAGAAGCACCCGCCCTCGCCTATTTGAGCAAGCTAAATTCATGGATGATGCAAACAAATAATAAAATAGAACAAAAAAAATATATATATATATATATATATATATATATCTGACGAGTACATTAAGAATTCATTCTCTGAAATTACACTCATTGGGAATGAAATATGGAAGCCACATATTATGTCTCAAATTTTTTTGGATATGTGATTGTTATTATAGTAGATATTTTCAGTTTGAAGTGTTCTGCTTTGATTATTTTTGTTTGAGGATTTTATATAATTATATATTTTTTAAATAATCACTTTAGATTCTTGCAAAATGATTTTGCTACTGAGGCGAAGCTCTTTTTCTACCCGACTCTTGTGCTATAACTCAGTCATATACAACTAACTCTAAAAGCCAATAACCTAAGCAAGGATGCTCCAGTCAACTCTAACACAACTATTTATTTATGAAATAATATTTAGGAAGGAACAATCTGAGGAATATTTGCTCTCTTTGGGAACCCCTTGGATTAATCTACCTATTGAAATATCATTACTCTTACCAAAACCTTTCCAGTCGAGGTTACTTTGCCTTGCTAAATCGTCAGCGACAGTCCCCATCAGCAACAACTCTTGATATCATCAATCTCTTGTGAGCAATATACTCAGCGCTAGTCCCACTCATCCTCTATCCTCTAAATTTCCCTTTTCTTATGTACTATCATATCTAACTCCCTTCGCTTTATTTCCACCTGCCTTTAATTAGCATAATCACGTTTCATTTGGGTTAGGAAGAAATTGTTATTTCATGCAATCAATCTCAATTATAAAGTCCCCAAATTTAGTGAAGAGAGAATCGAGAATATCCCAACGCCACACTACTTAGACGAAGGCTAAGTGTTAAGAGTTTGAAAAGAAGTATTGAGGAGGTTGGCTTGGATAACAAAAAGAAAATTGCACATGAGTTAGATTATAACATTGCTCATGTAGATATAGAAAATGATGTTAAATTGTTAGAACATAGAAATAAGCCTTATAAAAATAGAATTTTTATAGTAAACATATTTAGATTACATTTTTTAATATAATAAGTTAGGAAATAATAATACTGTTCATAAGAATAAAATAGATAATATTCTCCATAATTCTGATAACAGGAATATATGTAAAAATAATATTTTATTTTTTAATGTATGTCCTTGTCCTAGATGCAAAACTTGGAAAATGACCAATAAAAATCAAGTTAATAAGAATTCTAATTTTATTTCTTGTAAAACTTTTAATTGTATCTACCAACTAAATGTAAAATTTGTAATTATAAACATATATACTTCTAATTATATTAGTATTAGAATTAATCAACATAGGTTTGATCCAAAAGAACTGTAATAAATTGTATGATAATAATATAATTCAAACAGAACAGTTTCATCCTCATGGTTTTGTCAATGTTGAGGTGAGTACAATAAATATTGCTCCGAAAATTAAAAATAGGTCGAGGAGGGAAAATTACTTTATTAATTATTATAAGGCCTTATACCCATAAAAGTGTAAATATTGAGTATTTAAATAAAAATTGGAAACAAAATATTAAACAAAATTAATGTAAAGAATTTTAATATTAGAAATGTAATAGAATATTTCAGGTGGATAATCAAAAGGTCTTATGTAAAGTTAAAGGAGCAGAAAAAATGGAGAAAAGGATTATGAACAAGGATGAGATTAAGAAAAAAATTCTTGGGCATAATGATAATTTAGAAAAAGACCTTAATGTTAAAAGTATTTAGTGGTGGGTTTTTTTTTTTTTTTTTTTTTTTTTTTTTTTTAATTTTTCATTAAAAAGAGAAATTTATTTAATTTATTACATTATAATAAACTTTAGAGTATGTGTATTAATTTAATTAAGGTTATAACTAAATATTTTATCTATAAATATAATATGAAAGATTATAATTTCTAGAGGCAAAAAAATACAATATTTTACTATTAATTTTCTGAATATATAATAAATCTTTTGATAAGATTAATTTTAATACAGATAAAAATTATCCTCTATTAAATACTTCAATATTAAAAAAAAACTTTTAAATACAATAAAAAATTGATCGTATTCTTTTTAACTGCAGGAATAGATTGGGCATAAAAAAAAATAATGGCACTTTTATGTGTAACATTTGCGAAGACTATATCAGGGAGGAATATCAACATGAGATTGCAGGTAATCTGGATGTTGCTGAGGATAAAAAAAAAAGTTAAGTGATATTACGAATCATGGGACTAACTATACACTTATATCATTTCGAAAAATAATTTTTGTGTTATGAAACAAATTAACAAATATTCATAACATTATTAAATTAACAATTAAATATAGTCTTCCTTTAGAAGCTTTTAAACAGTTTTAATGACTGTATTAATTATGAAAATAAAAAGTTAGTCTTTAGAAAAGTAGATAAAAATGATCAGAATACTTATTTGAAAGGTTAGTGATACATAAACAGGAACAAAAACAACACTTGTAATGCCAGTCGCAGTTGTTTCGATAACGTTCAAATCACCAGTTTCCTGGTTCCCCCTACGCACAAATCTCCGCCGTAATAATCTTTACTTCCAAGTCAGACACCCACAGCTCCCAGTAGACTCAGGCGGATTCTGCAACTCGACTTCCAAGTGCCAGTAGCTTCCAGTCAATTTCCTGATTGATCTCCAAAGCTCCAACAGACTACTCTTCCTCAGGTTATGGACGTATTTATGCATGTTCCGACCAAGTGGAAAAATCCGTAACTTTCCCCCATTCAAATTTTTACTAAGATACCAGCACTTCCGGGAACCTTCTTTTTGTCACCAAATTCGCCAAATTGCATAAATAGTCACCATGGTTAAGGGATCATTGCTTAAACTTTCCTTGGCTGACTGATGAAATCTCTGTAAATGTCTCTTTTCCTTTATAAGAGAACAGTTACAGGGAAGCATCACATTTGGTTCGTAATAAAATTTTTGTGAATATAATTTGTAATCAAATCTTAATACTCGTAATATTTGGATTTGTATTTAGCATACGGGATATTTACATTAACTTGGATCAAATTTAAATTGCCCAAAATGAATGCCTGCTTCTTGTTGAGCATGCCATGCAAAACTGTAAGGAGTAAGAAAATTTTTTACACTTGAATATATTGCAATAACTGATATTAACATGTAATTATAGCAATAAAAATATTATAGTCACTTTTGATGTAAAAGTTTGATAAAATTTATAAAAACAACATTTGAGAAAATACGATAAGTAGTTGAAAGGTTTCTCTCTCTCTCTCGCTCTGTGTGTGTGTGTGATTTAATATGGGTAGAGAATTAAAAAAGCCTAGGTAGATTTCACGAGCATCGGCCCTGTTACATGGTGAGTTTTTAATGGAATCAGTTCTCAGACTTAACGGAAATAACGCTCGCAAACATGACCATTCGGCTACCAAGACCACTTAATAACTTTAATATGTATACCTAAAAAACAGCGATGAGCAAGAAAAAGCTTACACGTATTAACTTCTCTTTCTGGTGAAAAAAATATTATAATTCCACCTTTATTTCCTTCAAACAATTCACCTCTATTTCGGTTATACTCGTATGGACACAATTCCCTATTGAAAGCGGTAACAATGACATTATGATCCTTTTTCTATTTAATACGCATTTGTGATATATTTCAGGCTGAATAGATTCTCTCGAAAAAAATCCATTAAAAATTAGGCTCCTGTATCAGGTTGTCATAAATGACAAAGAAAAACAAAATGAGAAAAGAAACAAGAACACTTTGGGAAAAGCTGACACTTATCCAAGTAGGATTAACCTAATTCCCATCTTTTCTAGAAAATAATAGTACGAAACTAAACGAACCAAATAAAAAAATACAAATGAATAAAAGTTAAAAAAATGTCTGAGCAACAAATTCTAATTTAAAAGGTAGAGTTGTTCTATTTTAAAATGTAGAATTTTTCGGAAGACGCAATTTAAAAAATTGCAATTTTTAGACAAAATTAATATAAAATATCTCGTTTATTTTGCATAGTGTTATTGAAAGCTATTATATTATATTTAACTTGGCTCATTTTGAGCATATGAATTCAATGAGATGGAATTCTATTTTCGCAAGAACCAAAATTCTATTTCAAATTCTATTTTTTCAACTTTCATTTTCAGCATGCGCGTCCGGTAAAGTTATCTCTTTCAAAATTATGTTTTAAAAATATGTGTACTACCAACATTTTTATTAATATCCCTATTTTTTGCATAAAAATGTTTAATATTAAAAATTAGTTATAGCGATAAACTCTTTCTGTGCCTGAATATTAAAATATTACGCATAAGAAGGTTATATTAGCCATACACGTATTATTAAAATTCCTCGTTTTATGAATGTTTGTTCATAAGATATATATTTTCATTTTAGCTGGAATTGCTTGCGTATGAGTTTTTCTGCGTAAAATCAGTCGGTTTTTAATCGTAATTGTTAGGAATTTTTAAGATAGTTGTATTTTCATTATCTCTTATAATAGCTCATTGTAATATTTTATAGATGAAATAAAAAAATTTCTTGTGATTACATTTTTAAACTTATTCACTTTTAATATTTTTTGAATGAAAAAAAAAAGTTCAAAATCTCGGCATTTTTACCAGATAATTTCTTTTCTTTTTCTCACATTTTACATTTAAAAAGAAAAACTTTAATTTCTATATGTAATGCTTTTTGATTATGTCTTTTCTTTTGATGATTCAGTTGCGATTTTTTACATATTGTTGTAATTTTAATTTCTGAAACAACTTCCTAGTTTATTTGCGATTTAAACTTTTTTAATTCACTTATATATAAATTTCAAATTGTGAGTGCGTGGTAGGGATTAAAACCACCAATCATAGTTTTTGACATACCAGCATTATTGATAAATGCGAGTGGGAGTAGTAGCCTAGAGGTCATGGTCGCGAATTCGCGGCCCTGCGATTTTCGTCGTGTCGTGGGTTCTTGGGTAAAAATATTAGAAAGATAAGTCATTAAAAAGTTTTTAGTTTACCAAATCCCTCATTCCTCTTCAAAAACTTTTTGATTACAGCAGATGCAATTTCTATTATTCTGATAAGGAATCAATACCAACATAAAATGATACCATTAAAGACCCGCCGTGTAGCTGGGGCTGAGGCTCGTTAAATCTGTCGAGCACCCAAGTCCTCCCATTCGCGTGGTGTGCAAGTTAGTAGAGAGAGGTGCCAGCTCAGGTTCTCTTCTTAACTTGAACAAGGTTCAGAATTACGAGATTCGTCACCAATCGCCCTCGTGTTGCTTCTAGTGCGACGTTAATAAAATTAAACCAATCTAACATAATTAAACTAATTGTGATGATTAATTACGATAATTCACTACAATTTATACATGTAGGAACGTGTCGGTGATCCTCTATCTCCCTTCTCTTTCCTTTCAATTCTATTTCTCTTATGTATCATTATCCTTAATTTAATTCACGACACTTATTATCTTCATCTAATTTAAGTAATCACTTTTCATTTGATTTGCAAGGAGTTACGATCGTATATAATTCAAATTACCAAAGAGTCACCGTGTTTAGTGAAGAAAAAATCGCGAATAGCCTAAAGTCACAAGATGTGTGCTTTGGATTATATAACCAGTCGCTTAAAATCGTACACTCCATAGCTTACCTTCACAAAACATGTATTACTCGTACAATGTAATTTTTGAAGTAAATCAGGGAAACCCATATGTCAACTGACCTCAATAGTACTGGAGAAGGTCTTTTCGTGTGTATATACCGGGGAATAGCATACCGGGGTATATCTGATGCCAGGTGCTGTATCTACTTCAGATTAAAAATAAGGAGCTTTCTATACAATACCGACCGAAGATATCTAACATCTCAGTTGGGCTTTTCACCAATAATCCAGTCAGCTTCCCACTTGTTAGTGAAATGTATATTCCAAACACCCCTGTCCTAGAGACTTCTGGGCCCTAACTACCCTTTCTCTTCGAGATTTCGGATCATCAGATACGTTGCCGCGTATGAAGTAGAAAGTAGGAATATAGTCTATAGTTATGCTGTTACGAGTATATTTGTAATCCACTACCTCAGAGAAATTATTTTATTTGATACTTCCTGAAAAGAAAGAAATCAATTCACTTAGGATACTCTTCCTAAAATAAAATTGCGCTAATCCGTCAGAATGAGAAGAATTAACTCAAAAAAATTGAATTATCGAATTTAGAAATTTAATTTGGTTTTGTCTTTATATTAACTCAAAATTTAGCAAAAGCTATAAAAAATCAAGTTTTTAAAAAGTAACTATGCCTTTCAAAAGCCAAACAAAGAAAATTGAAACTCATTTTCCATACAGTGTGTGAATAAACTTGAAAAATTGATGCAATATAATGGAGGAAAATACTTGAATATCTAAAAGCGTTAAATTATATGTCATTAATACTTACAAAAATTTAATTATAAATTTCAAATAATATTAATTTACTTACCATTAGTGAACAGTGCCCAGTTGTTGTTGTTTTTCCTTGAATTCTATGAGCTAAAAAATAATTGGTAGCTTGAAAGATTTTCTCAGACTTCTTAACTTTCTCAAATGTGTGGATTTTGTAACTTTTATTCATTTTTTGATTGGGTTATAATTTACGTCAAGCAATCAATGTCAGACTTATTTTTGATATGGTTATAGATCAGACGCTTTGGTTTTTCAAAATTGCTTATAAGTTAAGCTGTAATTGTTTCAGTTGTAGTGCGTACTTATGTTAGAGGCTAATTAATGACAAGAAGTGAAAAGAGAGAATAATAAAAAATTAATATTTGAGGGGAAACCGAAGAAGACACATACAGTATTGCAACATTTAATTCGTAAATTATCATACAATTATCGTCAATAATGAAGGAAAAGCAGCTCACGTTACAAAAGAAATTTTATGAGCAAATTTCGGCCAAAAAATACGTTATAGTTCCGTTCGAAAGCATTTGTTTTCAGTCTTTAAAATAAAAGCTGATTATAAAATTTCAATTGCTAAAGAAGTTTGCGGTCTTACACAAATGCATGCAGTGCCCAGAAATTTATCCAATGAATAATTTTCTTTCGTCCTAAGTTCCTCCACTGTAAGAAATGTAGAGTCTACAAATCTCATGAGAAAATTAAGACTTATGGTTTTCAGTTAAACATAATCTATTGCACACCAGTTTTTATTCCGTAAGAACATTTACTACCCTCCAAAGATTATTTTTTTAAATTTTCCTACCAGTTATGATCAAAGATAACAAATGTGACATGTTGAATTAAAGTGGAAAGAATTATTCAAATATAAATGTCAATGAGAAGAAAAAGACAGCAGTAACTACATAAAAGAATAAAACTTCATTCTTTTTTTTTTTCGTGCCTAAGTTAGTATTTTCTAATTTGTAGGGGACAAATTGATGAAAAAACACATTTTCATGCTGTTTTACTCACAATAAAAGTAATTACAGATTTCTTAAAATGTGGTGAAGTATTTTAATCAAAACCATTACAGACAAAGAAAAAAAAAAGAATAATAGCAGAGATATAGAAGAAAAAGAATTGGATGCTTTTTTTTTTGCATTTTTTACAAGGTTCTTGTTATCATAGCTTCAAAGAAATCGATTGAAAAAAGAATTTCAACAAAGAATACTATTATCGAGTCAAGGAAAAAGAAAGTAAGAAGAGTTGTTGAGAATAATTGCTAATATTTTTCTTAAAAAAATTGACATTCTCCGCTCGATTACGTTAGATAAAAAAAAAGTTACGGTAAAGAATAATACACTTGCAAATGAAAAGCATTTTCAAGTTGATTCTTGAAAAAAAAGTGTTATATCTTTAGATTTTTCTCAAAATATATCTGCATGTTTGATATATTTGTAGCTCTAATATAGTAATCCGAAATTCTATTGCTATAACTTTACCAAGGATTTAACATCCATAAAGTCATTAAAATATAACAAATATTACCTTTCAAAACTTAAAAGTTGACAACTATTATCTGGAAAAGTCGTTAAAATTGCCGATTTTCTTGATTTCTTCCATATATTGGATTTCGATAAACCGGATTACATTCAACATTCTGATTTTTATATTTTGACCTCCATATCTGTTTATACATTGTTTGTGACATTAAATACTGGAGCCTTTTTAAACATTTGATGTTATAAAATTGAAACAGATGAATAAATTTCGCTCAATAAGACAACAATTTTAAGCATATCCTGTTTCAGTCCTTATATTTTAAAATTTAATGGAATATTTTCCTTATTTTTTCTTAACAAATATTCAAATGATTTAATCTTTATAGTTATTAAAAATATGTCATCCTAATTTCTCTATAATTGATATTGTAACAAGTTCTCGCATTTTTTCTTTTTAGGCTATTTTATAGCGTGGTTTTATTTCAGAACTTGCCTTGTGAAAGAACCTTGACTGGTGTAAATTAATATTTAAATGCAAGAAAAGAAGTGAACAGGAAAGAAAGAGCTTGAGAAAATGAAGGTATTAGTAGAATTACCGATAGTAAGGAGGTTAGCGAAATAAATGTGCATGCAATATTAGTGCAAGAAAGTGTTAAGTGATCATCTAAAAACTGATATAGAACTCGGATCCTGATAGATAAGAGTTTATTCCACCCAACAAGTGTTAAGTAGAATTTTCAATTATAATCTTTGCAACGCGAGTTAGTAACTACTCCACATTGGCAATAATGTTTTGATTTGATTTCTTCTTAAATAAAATAAATATACTTTTAAATATATGCAGGATTGACTATTTTTGAGTGATTACTTATTACATTTCGATGTTTCAGAATCCCAATAATAGTCTCAAAAATAAGTTTGAGAAACATTTAGTAATATATTTATACTTTTTTTTTTTTTTTTTTTTTTTAAAAATTCAAGAACATTCAAACACATGATTTGCAGCTTTGCGTTATTCGCGATTTTCTTATTACTAACTTCGGAGAACTTTTGGTATAATTTGAACACCATAAAATTACTATTTCTTCTCACCCAAATGAAATGTGATTAAGCAAATTAGATATACATTAGAAGTGTAGTGGATTGAATTAAGGATAGAGATATATAAGTGAAATAGAAATTAAAAGAAAGAGAAGGCAAGTAGAAGATAGTGATAAGCTCTGATAGAGCGCCTTCTTGTGCTTTTAAGTGAGTGTATTCAGTGCATCCCAACACTCCAAGAAGGAAATTGTCGAATGAGTTCTGAGCAAAATAATAAACATAGTTACAGTCCACTTATCAGATGCATCATCTTTGTTCCTTGAGTTATTTTCTTGTGTTATACTTTTAAAAATAATTGAGGTTTCGAACACTCTGATGCAATTTTTCCCCCTGTATATTTACTTAATGATTCCAAACTCGCGTTAAGGGAGCTTGATCTTCTTCGTGAGTCAAATTTTTGAACTTGAATTAAAAAAAAAACATTTCATTTCAGTAAACATTTTGAATATCCTGTCCTAAAAACCATTAAATTGACATCCTCAATGTTGATAAAGCATTATGTTTAAATATTCTATAGTCAGAGTATTCTTTATGCTATTTCGTTTAGTTCTGAATTGTTTTTTTTTTTTTTTTTTTTTTTTTCATTTTGTATTCTACTCTTCGGCATCCTATCCAACAATCTTAATTATAAAATTAAATTCCTAAAGGCTTAAATTTTATTAAAACTTCCTCGCATCAAGTCATTTTCCTCAAGTTGTTACATTCCACTGAAACTTAAACAAACTGAATGACATCATTGTGAGAATTCCCCAGCAAACTGCATATTTTGATTGTAACAGCTTCTTTAATAATTCAGTAATATGTTGTAAACTAATTGAAGCAAAAGGGTTACGATAAAGTTCTATGTAACCAAAATCGAAAAGTTGCTATTTTAATAATTATAATAAATTTAAATTATATATATATATTTAGAATGAATACCTATAATCACTTCTAAATTTCTTAATATAAAATTTTTGACAGTACTCTACACATTTTTATTGCCTTCAGTTAAGCATTTAATAATTCAAAATTAATCAAAGCAAAGGGAAACTGCTTGAAGCGGAATTCTCCCGTCTAGAATCTAAGTTTAACTAGCAGAGGTTCCTACTTAATTTGGGACACTGCTATCGGTCTATCACATCACTTCTTCACACTCTTCACCAGACCTCGTTAAGTTCACATAAAAAATAATAATAATAATAATAATAATAATTATTATTATTATTATTATTATATATATATATATATATATATATATATATATATACCAATGTGCAAACTTAAGCAACAGGTGTGTATGTTTTTTTTGCCATAATTCCACGAGAAATCAACTGAAAGACATGAAATTCAGAAATAAGAGACAGCATTTTATACTTAAACGATGACTGAAGCATACGTGAGCAAAAGTGTGTACAATGCATATAGTATGGAATCAAACAAAAAAAAGCTTTATTGAACTCATAGTATCGTTACACATGATTTTCTGTCCAAGAGGAAGAACAACAAGCAGATACTCCTTAGTATGAGATATGCCCTCCCCTTACTGCAGTCGTTACTTCGCACAGTCTCTCCATGCTCAGCACCAGGTTATCCAATTGTTCTTGAATTAAAAGTGCCTATTTCTCAATCAGCATCTGTTTCTAGCAGAGGTTCCCCGGGTGTTCCCCGGAGGATGTAATTGGGCCGTAAGGCATCTCCTCAAAACATCCCCCGCATGTTCTATGGGATTTAATTCAGAAGAGAACGCTGGCCAATCCATTCGAGTGATATCTTCACTTTCCAGTATCTACTGAACATTAGCAGTCTGGTGCGGCAGTGCACTGTCTTCCATAAAAACGAAATCTGGTCCAATAGCACCTCGGAACAAACGCGCATAGCGAAGGATCACCTCCTTGCAATAGCGATCTTAGTTTACAGAACATTTGTCGAAAACATGGAGCTCAGTCCACCGGTTCAGCATACTGCCTCCTCAGAAGACAACTCCAGGACCACAGTAATGGTCTCATTCCGTGATGTTACTGGGATGAAACCATGATCCGACCTCTCTCCAAATCAAATGGCGTCGAGAATCGCTTGTGGCACTGAAATGAGTCTCATCCGTAAAGAGGACATGACTCCATTGAGGAAATATCCAGTTTGTGTGCTTCTTATGCCACTTTTAACGGTACCACTGATGGCCAACTTTCAAGGGGGTGCTGCTTTTAGGACGGTGGAAGAATAGGCCACGTTTGTAAAAGCTTCTGGTCACAGTAAACCGCGACACTTGTCCAGTTTCATTACACAGTTGCTGAGCAACGGCGCTTGCTGACTGGTATCGGGCACTTTTCGCCTACAGGACGATATATCGGTCCTCCACAGCAGTTGTTTTTCTAGAGCGGCCACCACCAACCTTTCTAACAACGGTACCTATAGTTTAGAACGCTTCCTAAGCGAGCGAAATGACATTTATATTGATTCCGAAATCTTCAGGTACATTGGTCAAACTACACCCCTCCTCCAGCTTTCCGATCATTCTTCCTCGTGTAAATTGGTCCAGACGATTTCTTCTAGTCATAACATATTCCATGAAAGAACTCACTTGCACTTGCAGCGAATGTCTTTTATTGCGTCTCTGTTTTTCCTTTTACTGTTGCCTTGAGCTGAGAGCGCCGATCACACGCCTTTTGCGTACACTCACGTCGCCTATGACGTTTTATTCCTGATATTTGCATACCCATCACCTTTCCACTGAATTGCGTGTTCCTTGTACGGATCGCAATAATCCCTTTTCTGCAATTTCATGGTTACCTGCTTAAAATTTACATTGTTGCTTACGTTTTGCACACCAGTGTGCGTATATATATGGGGGGTGCGTATATATGTGTGTGTGTGTGTGTGTGTGTGTGAACACACACACATAAATATAAATGTATAGTAAAAAAATTTCAATTACTAAGTGTGTAGTATTGAAAAATAAAAATATCACAAAATAAAAATATTTTATCACAAAATAAAAATATTTTCTTAACTGTCTACGCTTATAAATTGTAAAAGGATACAAAAAAATTTTAACTAACTAAATAAAGAAATTACACTAAATAAATCAATAACTTTAAAAACTAAATTCTAACGGATATGAAAGAATATGAACAAAACGGATACAAACAATTTCTAACGGATATAAAAGTTGGATGGGTCTCCTCAACAATCCTTTGAAAGTTTTTATTAAAAGCGAACGAACAAGTTGATCTCGTCTTCTATACAACTCTTCTATTACACAAAGCCCCATAACAGTTGAGACATTGCAAATCCCTATAAGAGCACAACAGCTCCTGCTTTTAGTTCTTTACCAGAATTGAATAGTGTCAGAGGTGGAGGAAAGGGGAATAATTAGATCAAGAAGATATTGCTATTTCCGTCTGTTCCAGGAGTTTGGGTTGGTACACTTATCTCTCCAATAACATACCTGTATTTAAACTCTTTTAAATCAGCTCGATAAAGTGAAGAGGATAATCATGATATTTTCGCAAAAAGGTGAGAAAATGTGCTGATGATGTAAGCTCTAGTTCTTTCATGTCATTGTAAGTGTAAGTCAAGGGTCTTTGATTTATTACATACTGAAGCTCTGACAAAATATTGGTCAATTCTTCAACGTTTTTAGTAAGACTTTTCCAAGTATTTCTCTTAAACATTCTTTCACAAATTTTACTAGACGTTCATGAATGCCTTCCGTTATGTGGCATGTCCTGCGATAAATTTGCAGATTATCCTTTTTCACGCAATTAAATTTTGAATCCGGGAATATTTTTAAGAAATGTGTTTATTTTTTAGAAGATTTTTCTGTTGTCCGAATAAATTGTGTGAGAATACCCTCGCCTTAAAATAAATAATTTAAAGGTCATCAAAAATGTTTCCGTTGATATAGCTCTAAATGGAGTGATCTTTTCATACAACACGTAAAAAGATATGTGAATGATTTTTCAGTTCCAGTTATAGATCTAACCAAGATCCAGGTCCTATGAAATCTATTCCACAGGCAAGGAATGGTGCAGTACAAACTTTCCTCTCTTTCGGCAACTGCGCAATGGATCGTTGAACAGGTTTTGATAAATATTTCCTTAAAAATAAGACAGTTTCTAAAAATGTTCTGCGCAAGCTGTGGACCTTTTGGAATCTAATGATTTTTTTCGAAAGCTAGTTCAGGTTGGCTGTAACTCCACAATATGCCATCTAATCGGATTCAAAATTCTTCAGATTCTATAATTTTTTTAACAAACCACTGGGAGAATAAAATAATTCTGAAAGTTTCGTAACCCTTACAGTAAATAGTTTAATCGAAACTGTTATTTTAAATAATTTCACAAGATTATAGTATTTGGGAACATTTAATAATTAGTCCTTTCCTAGTACAACACATTTGATTGTTGGGAACTAGCAAATAACTTGTATTTTTTAAATTTCCTTCTTCAGTTGTGTCTACATTGCCCAAAGGCCTAAATTCTGAATACTGTAAAAGTCAAAATGGTCCATGCAACCAGAGTTGGCAAGTTATTAACTGTAGTTCTTAGTGACATGAAATCGGCGGGTATGTCCTTCTCGTGACAATGATGCCTATTATTGCTTTCAGTCAAAATTTTAGATGGTAACTCATCATCCTAATCAATTTTAGCAGACCAAATTTCCCTGGATCAAACATTCTATTGTGATGGTGAATGGACCATAAAATATCAAATATGCGGCCTGCAATTTGCAACAGAAAGCTTTTAGAATCAATTGGCAATGAAATTAAATTTGTCAAATGCTGTGTATCAAAATAAAGTGGCCGAGGTAGCCAAGTGGTCATGCTTTCGACTTCGTGGCTGGCGGTTTTCGTTCAGGTACGGGTTCAATCCTTGGCCGCTAAAGACCCGCCGTGTAGCCGGGGTTGATGCACTTTAAATCTGTCGGGGTCCAAAGTTCTCCCGTTGGCGTGGTGTGAAAGTTAGGAGAGGGGGTGCCAGCTCAGGTGTCGTCCTCGTCCCGCGACCGTGGTTCAAAATTACGAGGTCCGTCACCGATAGCCCTCTTGTTGATTCTAGTGTTACGTTAATAAAAACTAAACTAAAAATCGAAATAAAAATTATTATCATCTGTGTTCCAGTAAACTCTTAAAACTTTGATTGATAAAGCTTCAGAGTATTCTTGTACTAAAAAGTTTTTCTAATTCCAAGTGTCTTTCAGTTCTTTAAAATTAATATTCCACTTAAGTAATGACGAGCTGTCGTCGTAGAAAATATCTATACTTTTTAAACTTGTTCTCATCGCTTGTTGACCACCAAAGATATCGTCAATATACAAGTTATTGCTGAAAATTTCAACCTTTTCAGATTATTTATCAATGTAATTTTAAGATGATATTTAATTGTAGCAACAAGACAAAAAGGGACCAAATTTTAAGCCAAACAATATACCCATGTAAATCCATAACTTTTGAGCTTTCATTGTCTTTGTCTACTGAAGGATCGTTTTGCCAAAAATCCCGTGTAACATCCCTGTTTTCTTCCCTTTACTCTATTCTATTAAAAAGCTTGTGTTATATCAGCGGTAAAAACTACCAAATTTTGCTAGAATTTTATCAGAAAATTATAAATTATCAGGATCTAAGATAGGGTCATTATGTAAAAACAGTCATTAAGGGAAAGTTTATTCTGTTTATGAGCTGAAGCATAATGAACAATTCATATTTGCTTGTTTCTTCACTAATCTTTTAATAACTGCTCTGTGAGGTAAATAAAATAAATTCGTATAATTTAAATAGTCCTCCTGAACTGGCTCAAAAATATGTTTAGATTTAAAACCCTTTAAAACATCCTTATACTGAACAAGCAAAGGGCTATTCTTTTTAAATTTATAATTCAATTTCTCAAATATGTTTCAAATGCAATATCCTTGTTATCTTCCTTTAAATGTTTTAAATTTGATTTCCAGGGCAATTTTACTTAGAATCTACCATTCTTAAAATTAATAATATATTCGAAAGATTTCATAATTCCTAGATAGACAGTTTCATTCAGAATATCTACATCTAAACATTTTCTAATTCGCAAAACTGCTATAATTGATCGGATATTAAATTTTCATTCACTATCACTTTCATAGTTAATATATTACTAGAACTATTTACTTTACTTTGTAAACACCACTCAAATAATGATTTTGTAGTTATTACAACTTTTAAATCCTTTTAAATCTATCTGTAATTACAGAATAGTAAAAACCTTCTCAAATAAGAATATCAATAGTTTCATTTTGTTCACAGCAATCAGCTAATTGTAAATCTTTCAAAATTTTGCTTTCTTTAGTGAAATTTAAATCTCCGGTGAAATAATAGCTTTTGAAATACATTTTACTAAATGTTCAATATCCATATTAATATTAGAATCTTAAATATTTACTAATTTACTTTAAGTAAAATGTTTTTTATTCTAAAACAGATTTTTCTCCAAATGAATAAACAGAGAGAGATTCTTTTCATAAATATGTATTAGCGATTTTATTTTCCTACATAAGCTTCTCATACGTCTTTATTTATAACGCTTCTCATCGAGCTGTTATCAAAAAAAAAATACTTACATATTCATGCTGTTTATTGTTTCGAATCGAATCAAACGTAGTGTAATAAAATTCTATTTGAACTTTTTTCATCGGCATTACATGGTGAAATTGCAGAAGCAAATCTAGCACTTTACTTTTTATCTTTATTTATCAAGGTTATTGTACTACTATCGATACATGACATAATTTCTTCACTAATAGCTTATATTTTAATTACTAATAATCAAATGGATTAAGAATGTAACACAAGCTAGACAACCCTGTTCCATTCACCAAATAATAAATGAATAAAAAAGGCACTAAACAGTTTGGGCATAATACTACTAGAATTTGACTTAAGTTAAAATTTATTTATATTATTAGCCTCATTGTGTGCAGATAATTTAAAGTAAAATATTATTGTTTTCCTTTTAAACTAAATACACTTACTTGTTGAACTAATAAGAACTATTCTTCAGCTGTATAAATTAAAATAATCTTTTCTACTATATAAATTAAAATAATATTTTCTACTATATAAACTAAAATAATATTTTCTACTATATAAACTAAAATAATATTTTCTATTAAATAAACTAAAATAATATTTTCTACTATATAAATTATAATAATATTTTCTACTATATAAATTAAATTAATATTTTCTGCTATATAAACTAAAATAATATTTTCTACTATATAAATTAAAATAATATTTTCTACTATATAAATTAAAATAATCTTTTCTAATATATAAATTAAAATAATATTTTCTACTATATAAAGTAAAACAATATTTTCTACTATATAAATTAAAATAATTTTTGTAAACTACTATATGCAATATATACATATTAAATAAAATAGCATGTAAAGGTATATTCTATTTTAATACATTTGATAAAATTTATATTTCTTATTAAGTGACTATTCATGTCCAATGTTCATACATGCATTTATTTTCAGATAGATTTTCTAAAAAGCAAAATGAGATTGCTGAGTAAAATATTTTATACAAGGTTAAGTTAATTTCGCGGCAAATCTTCCATACATAGAACTTCTGCCACGTCTACAGATGGAATTCCATTGTCAGTAGTTATGTATGCAAAGTCTTGAGACAACAATACATAAATAAATCTCATCCGAGCACTCAGAGTACATCCGGAAAGATTCTTCTCTATCTTCCTTTGTACTCTTGCAATGACGCGTTAGGAACTGACCCTCTTTAGGACTCATATTTGTCCAATAAATAGCTCCGAAATGTTTTTCTAAGGTAGTAAATGTTCCAAGTAAAGTTCTCATGATAATATTACATGCTCTGTTTCCATGTGAGTTGGATCATTAACATAATTTAATTTCAAAAATTTTCCTTCTTATTATGCAACTGAAACAACATTCAAGGTTAGTAGATCTTTAAATGGATAAGTGAACTGTTTGCAAATAGGGAGGAAGTAAATAACTTTAGAAAGCTGAAATTCTTTTCTTCTGCGTTCTAAAAATATTTTTTTTTTTTTGTTCTAAAAATAAATGATGTTATTTTATAACTATTTGCATCATGAAAATACTTTCTCATACTTCATAAAAAAAAATTAATAATAAAATATCAGTCATTTTATTTATTATATGAGTGGCAAATTATCTATATACAGTAATCCATCTATTAAAAAGATAATGGATTCCATGGAAATTGCATGTAAATTGAATCGTAAAAAGTCATTTAAAAAATAAATAGCAACACAAAACACACTTTTTCGTGCAACACCCTAATATTTATTTTTATAGTTTATTTATCTTTGTAATTTCACGTAACATATAGTTGTGACAGCTGAACTGTAGTAACTCAAACGAATTCCCGAAAACGTAGGGTTGTTGTGTAGGTAATTAGGCATTAATGAACTTCAGAAATCTCAAATACTAGTATTTGTTTATTCCTGAATGTTAACAGACTTGTAAACAAATCTCAAACGAATTAAAATAAATGTAAATATTTCCGAGGAATTATTGAAAAAAATAGAAGTATAAAATCTTCAAAATCATTTCTAAATAAGCATTTATTATTGATATGTCAGATATTCACAAAAATCAAAATCAGTGTAGTAAAAAAATCTCTTCAAAAATGCTGTTTCTGTTTTTAACAGTTATCAAAAGCTTAGCATTATTGTTCAAGCATTATTGTTCAATTGATAATACCGAAATTTGATAAATTTTTGTGATAATATTTATCTCTCCAATATTCATTTTGTAACTAGAAAATAAATTAGTTTTAAAATCATTTTGCTATAAATACTCTTAACATTAAAATCATACTAGGAAACAGAATTTCTTCACATATTCAAAAAATTATAGCTAAATATGAAATTTTAAAGTGTATTTTTGTAAAATTTTGTGATTAAAGATTTTGTTCCCTTACCCAGGAAGTTACTGACCATAACTACGAACTTAAACATGAAATGAGAAGATTAAAAGTTATTCATATTTGCATGTAAATATGTTTCTTGAAGTCTTAGTTATTGCGCATTGCAATATCTTTAAAATTGTATAGTTAAATCTTCGTCACAAACAACAACAAAAAAAATTTTAAAGACCGACTATTTTTGCAGTGGGATCATTATTATTATTTTCCTATGCTAATTATTACTATAAAATAAATTTTACTTAAAGTTCAGGATTATAAAGCAGTGAAAAGAATTTTCCGTTCCAAACAAGTACTACACATGACCTAATCCAAACAGAAAATTCATAACTGATCGTTTAATTTTAATGTGATAAAATATTCATGATACATATATCAGATCACATTATCTCATCTCTATAATTGCATTTTCCATGTATAAGGCCCCTTAGATGAACAAGGAGAAAAGTAAGTAATCATTTTAGAATGCATTTAGAAATTTGCATTGAACCATTATAATTTAAAGTCAAGAGAAGCATCAAAATTGCAAAATGATACCATCAAAAATGTGCAACGAAACTGGTCAAGATTTAACTGAGAAACATAACATTCGTACTGTGACGGTATCCTATTACCCGTCACGTCTGCCATCCTAAAAATTATTCTAATTTATAAGATCCAAATTTCAACTTTTCAAGCACAGTCATAGTATATAAAGTAGTCAATTATATCTAGAATATAGTTGTAATTGATCCTCCTTTAGGGAGAAGGCTCTCAGACATTTTACTTTCTGTAGTTACGAATACTATCAAGTTCTACAACCTAACAAAGAACATTCTTACACGAATAAAATGCGAGTAACGCCTGCAATTGCTACTTCAGCATTGAGTACTAATTTCATCAAATCCTTTTCCACGCAGAATACTTCCGCGCACATCACACTAACACTCTTCTCATAACCTTAATAATCATGAATTCATTTCTTTATCACTTTTATATGACTTGATTATATCTCTTCATTCCAATTCCAAAGCTTACGTAATTTGCAACACGTTTCACTTGAATAGGAAGTAGCTGGGAATTTAAGAAATAAAATCAGGAAAAAAATCCCCAGATGTTAGTCGAATGCTAAAAATTCACGAATAACCCATGTTACATAACTTCGAGAATATGTGAAAGTCTAGATGTTACTATTAAGACTGAAATTAATTTTTGTATACCGCTAACCCCCCCTTTCAGGGGGCGGGGAATATCTATTTGTTCTTCATTTAAGGTAATGCGAGCAAAAACGTTGTATTAACTAGGAAAATATGAAATTCTTCATATCACATTAGAAGTTCAAACAATCTCATTTTATTCAGTTTTGTTCTATTTCTGACCTTCAAAAGAATGCATAAAACTACTGCGATGAAAGAATTACATTTTTTTTTTTTTTTCCTGATAAATATATATGCTTGAGTTACTAAGAGCTATCCAATTGATATCTGAAGTTTATTCGAGATATGAAATTTATTTTAAAAAATTTATCTAACTTACTAATTGGTTATAACATCAAAATTTAGTTTCTTTTGAATTATAAACAATAATAGCAGTTTCAACTAACTCCAATGAAAATTACAGAAACTATCCTCGTTCCACAATATCTCAATTTACAGGCTGATAAATTTAGATGTTGATTATCCATAAGAACGATATTTCAAATAATCACAAAAATTCAACATCCGAAAGTAAACATTTGTATTTTCAAAAATTATCGTGGCGCCATCTATCTTGCTGATGCATAAATATGCCAATAAATATTAGTCATAATTCTAAAATGTAAATATTGTAATTGTGGTACAGTATTGCATTTTGACCTAGAATGTGTATCACATTTTATTATACAATTCGTTTTTAATTGAATCAATATTTTTTTTCTCTACAAAATTTGTTCTATATTCTTTCTCCTATACTTAAACATAGAAAATGAAAACTTCACTTTGCATAAAACAAAGAAAGAAAGATTTATTGATTATTAAATTTTGAATATATTTCCTCGAAAAATTGTATACTCGTATGTGTTACAACCATTTGAACTTACAGAGTCTTTAGGCATTTTTCGTCCTGAATATGTGCTTAGAGTTAAGTGTTGTTACGCAAAGAAACGAACTTAAAATGCTTTTTTTTTCGACGATTATACTGTGACATTTTTTTTTTTTTTTTAATTCTCCTAATACTCTGATATGAATCTTGCAAAGAATTATCATTTACATAAAGTAACTATTATTTTCTGAGCAATGATAACACTAAGAGTGCCTAATCTGAGTAATTGAATCATTTTATTAATTAGGTTACAAGTTACCATGCTTTAACTCGAAAATCTGAGGAGTTACTTCAAATTTCATTCAGGTTAAAAAAAATTTGTCTTTATGAAAATTTTTTTAGAATTTAAGAATTTAATTCATGAATAATATTTTGAAAATAACTATGCTGCAATAAAATATACAAAGAAAATTTTATAAATTTTATTCATTCAAAAAGTGTAAGGTTTTTTTAAAAAAGTGCAATACAATTATTTATCACTATAGGAAGTCAATTACAAATTTATTCTTATTTAAAATATTTCTTAACTCAACTGGTCACTTTCTTTCAATCTCTTACGTACAGTTAGATGACAAAAAACATAAGCATATGGTTTATATAATAAGTATTAAGCAATTGTTAATGACAAAAATGTTTATCTATAATGAGTTCTTTTCAACATTTAATTCTCTAAAATCTAATAACTTAACACAATTTGTCACGGATTTCTTTCGGAATCAATACACACTATGTTAATATTTAATCTGGTAAGAAACAAATAAGTTTCATAAAAAAAATCGATCGATGAAAAGAAACGGGACTCAAAATCCTCAAATTCCTAAATTTTTATTAGATTCTTCTTGAGATTAATTACGAATTTTCTTCGACAGATGTTGATATCACACAGAAAAAAATATCATCTGAAATATACTTATTACTTTAGGAACTAAGAAAATTTCGACATTTTTTCTTCTATTTGTAAATTTAAATTTTTCATGGTTGCTTAAAATTTAAGAGACTGTTTAAAGAAATTAAAATTTAATATTTAAAAACTAATTTCATGTTTAAAAATAACAAAACCAATTTTAGCCTTCAATTTTTAATTGTATCCTAAGTTGAGTGGAAAAAATTTTACTACAGAAATATAATTTTTTTTAAAGAAAAATACGTCCATATTTCTTCTTTCAGTTCCACCATTTTAATTAAATTTTTAGTATGATTAAAAAAAACTGTGATTTTTCATCTTCACTTTTTAACAGATTTCACTTTAATACTTTGGGGCGTAAAAGAAAAATTTTAATCACTAGGAACACTCTGAATATAAAAATGTAGGAAATCAAAACAAAAAGCCATTGAAAAGTGTCAAATTTATGCACGATAGCTAAAAAAGCTAACAAAAAGATGCACGATAGCTAAAACATTTTTGTTTCAGTACTTTTGTTACTAATAGCAGGTGTTCCATTTGTTTTGCTATCCTTCGTATTTGTGTGTGTGTGTGTGTGTGTGTGTCCCTTTAAGGTTACCGTCTACCAGCCATTTAGATCTCGTGAACGTAATGTTTATATCCCAAGGTATTACTACTTTCTTAATGGAAAATCTAGAATAATGAATTTATTTGAATGCAATAAAGTGATCAGAAAGAGCAAGAAATAATGAAGGTTTCTGTAGAATTTCACTTTTCCACCATTTTTTGAAATTGTTTTAAAATGTTTTTTGAAGATCGGAAAACCTACAAACGAATAATTAAAATAGAAGTAAAAAATATGTTATTAAAAATCTGGGGGGAAATGAAACCTTTATCAAAATTTTTATCACTTTTTGCTCTTTCGGATACACTGCATTGCATCGAAATAAATTCAATACTCAAGATTTCTAGAGGAAAGAAGAAGCTCCATAGGATTAAAATTACGTTCACTAAATTAAAATGAATGGTAGATATAAGCCTTAATAAATGTAATTGTTCAGTATAGACGGGAGTCATACAATAAATAATTTACACACTTAAAATTATCGTAAGTTTTAACAGATGTATTTTCATTGTAGTTATTCACGATATGAAATACATATGTAAAAATTCTTCAGAGATTATTAGCTTGATTATACTACTAATTATCACACTGATCGTTTTACCAATATTCTAACAACATGGACACTCTATTATCGGAAAACCATTCATTTACCCTTTACAGTTTTGCAATTAATTGACAGGGTGGACGTAATTAATTTTTTATAGATCTTATACTCTTGAGAGTATGACAGAATTTATCGACAAGTATAAATACTTCTTTCAACGGTTTCAATTTATTACTGTGAGAAATATTTAATATACCATATTTAAAAAGCATTTAAAGAGGTTAAGAATAGCAATTCTCAGTATGTTTTAAAAGCGAGAAGTTGTTATAAAACTGAAATATAATATTGTTCAAATGATCAGTCAACTCATATTAATAATTACCGAACAAGTGTTACATAATGGACGAAATGTATTTAATGCAAATATATTTCGTGTTCGTATTTTGACATTTATCTTCTAAGCTTATCTTAGTAATTAAGTTCATTTTTTTGTTTATATATTCTATTTCTAGCATTTGATTCGTTATGTAAAAAACAAATGTATTTTTATCAAGTACTGATAAAGATGGCAATGTATATAATAAACAAAACAATTTCAATTAAAAAAAGTTTTTTTTTTCTATTAAAATCGTCACTGAAAAGAATTTTCTTCTTAATACAAATTTCCAATTCACAATTCCTTTTGTATAATTACGTTTGAAAGAACTTTTTAGTGAAATAAATTAAAAATACGTGTTTCGACTTTTGTTTCAAAAACGAGAAGTGTTGAGTATTAGCTCTAAATATTCAAGTTTAGTTGGTTTAGTGAGAAAATATGTGTACGTAGAATGGCTTATAACTTACCAAATTTAAAATTTTAAGTTTCATTTATGCCAATTTTATAAGTATGTTTTTTATTCAATTTTTCTTGCATATACAAAAAAAAAACTGTTTCACGTGACATAAGTAGTTAAATTATCATTTAAAGTACGTTTAATGCGAAATTGAAAGATAACCAAAGTAATTCATATATGTTTAATATTTAAGAGTTCATATTAGTAATAGTGTGTGTGTGTGTGTGTGTGTGTGTTTGTGTTTGTGCAGTACAAATTTAATTGTTGCCTTTGATAATTTTTTGTCTGCTATTTGAATTGAAATTATAATAAAGTAACTTATAACTGCATTTATATTATTATATATAACAACTGAAGAATGGAAACAAGCAAAAGAAAATATGTTATCCACAGAGAGAACAAGAATTTCTGCGTTGCTCAAAAATTGTTTTCCTTACAATGAAATTGCACGGCAAGCAAGCGGAAATGTGAGTACTTCTGGAGTAGTAATTTTCTTACAGTTAAAAGATACAAAATCGGCAAAAAAGAAAATGAAGTAGTAAAAAGAGCGCTAAAACTGCTGATCGGAAGGAGGATTAAAATGATATGCATTAAAAGCAGAATAATAACTGAGGTCCTCAAAGATTAGTCCAATTAATTTTCGTGTGAGTAAAAGAACAATAAGAAAAAAAATATCAAATTTTGGACTTAAAGCTAGGGTTTCAAGAGGGGGGGGGAATATTTCTTTATCAACAGAAACAAATGTCGATAGAATGTATTGACATCCACTCATTTTTGTCGCAACTAGTCAATTCGATCGATGGGCATTGATTTTTATGTATTAGAGTGCGTATTATGGCAGTCGATATATTCACTTTTAAAGGAATTTTGCATCATCGTCGGTGAATAACGCGTAACAAAATGAATTAGAAAAACAATTTCATCAATACGCTATTGATCCAAATATGTTTCATACTGCTTTCATATGTTTTTTTTTCTTTATTATGTTACAAACTAACTTCTAATAGAGATGTACATTGTATGGAACTAATGGAGATTGAGGTTCTTAAATAGTTAGGGATTCTTCAGAAAATATTAAAGAAAACTTTTCATTGTGATTCATATAGGAATAGTAACTTTTATTGATATAGTTACAGTCACCTTAACAGTGACTGCTTTTGATACATAGACTCTAATCCTAATAACTACCCTTTTAAATTTTAGTCCTGAAATCTTATGAATGAATTTTAACTAAAAATTATCCTTATGGACATAATGATTCCTTAATCTGAGTAGTGACTTTCATGGAGATATTGACTTTTCATTCACTACTGATAAAAGCTTTGAAACTCCAGAAAGAACTATAAAACTGATTTGACACTTGTACTGCTAAAGAGAACCAGAATGTGGTAGTCAAGTTTTGGCCTGAATTTATTTTCGTTCCCTTCGAAGTGGTTGAATCTGTAGCACTCCTTGTTCATCATTTAGACTCAATTGTTCCATCCCCAATAAATGTCACTAATAAAGTTCAGTAGGATAACAAATAAATAGGCAAATAAAATTTTTACTCAATATTTAGTAGAATAATTAACATTAATTTTATCTACTATGCCTGTTTTAGTCTCCAATCTATTATTGTTGCTGCAGATTGTTCCTCGTTACTAACACTTCTATCAGGTTCCCTTCTCACTTCTTTTTACTGCCTCTCTATTACTAAAACTACCGTATTAATTCACTACACCTCCATTACAACATTAACTCTGCTTTGGATAATTCGGAAGCTGAGTTGTTGGAATTTACTAACATCTGAGAAATGACCATAAGGTCACTATAAAGGAAGTATTCATCCTAATCGTAACAAGTATTTTCTAAGTGCATTCTGTGATCCTTTTAGTGAGTTTCAATAGCATTTAGAAAATTATTTGCATAGAATTAGTGGCTTCTTCATTAAGTAGATTAAAATTGGTTGAATTTATACTTTTAATAAAACAGAAAATGTTTTAATAAGTTATTACATGCTTCAATATGCGTATGATTATTTCACATTGAAAAATGACTTCATTTATGGTAATTATTTTTATACAAACTGAACAGGAATACATCAATTTATCACTCTACAGAAAATGACTAGAAACCCATAATTCGTCTCAGTGGCTATTGATGTCCGGCTTTCATTTCGAGGATGCTCCCTGGAGAACGATCCTAATACATTGCTAATTCTGAGAGAATAATACAACACAACGTTGTTGATGCTAAATTCCGTTTTGTCCAGCTTAAATTAATCTGAGTTCGAAAGGTCTCTCTTTTATACAATAAAACAATTATTTACTCTTGGTTATCCTAAAGATGACTTAGACAAAAACAAGATTTGATTGAAAAGTTATGCCTTCATGGCCATAACTTTTCATTTGTTACCCTATTTTCAAAATTCTTATTGTATCTGGAAGCTACATGTGTCCTCTATGTTATATATTTGTTTATTTCGTTCCCAGGTGGTGGCGTTTTGCTGAATGCTGAAGAAGATGGTGAATTACGGGAAGATGAGGGTGATGCAGCTACATATCATTCAGTTTCTGGCAGCTGAACACTGCGAACTGATTCAAATTCATCGTCCAATGAAAGCTATTCACAGCTATTAACTCTTCTTTCTATAGCTTAAAACGCATCTTAAGGGGTTTCATTTTCCCTTTGGTACCTAGTCGAAAGCTGTGGTTGAAACTTAGTATCAACAGCAACCTGAAAGGGCTGAAAACTAGTATGTCAAAAGATGAATGTTGCATTATATAGAGGATGCATGTAGCTTTTAACAATTGTGTAACAATAACTGTGAAACTCG
>BMAW01081664.1:28872-76342 GCA_019974015.1 Nephila pilipes | reverse complement strand
AATTTGTTTCTGCACCGATCAACAGATGGCAGTACCCAATGATAATAACAATTTACCTTAATGATGCCTTCTGTCTACAAATTCAATTACATTTTGAACCTCCATACAAATTTTGAATTTTTCTTCTATTTTGTATATGTATTTTTACGAAACTTTCTCGTGATTTGTTTTTGTGTTTATTTATGACTCTTTGCAGGGAATGAATGAAAAATTTAAGTCGCTGTTTTTGATAAAGTCGGAAAATTTATTTGAGTACAAATAACTGTGACAGTGTAGCTTAAAATTTGTAATCGTAGAATTACTTTTGTATGAAAATTAATTTTCGAGCTCAATTTTAGTTTGACACTAAAAGTTTAAGATTTTAATATCGAATTTCTGACATTTTCATACCCATAAATTCACAAGTCCAAATTATAGTTATTTGGTTTCTTTAGATTCACGCTGATAAACGTTTCCGCACATGAGAGTCATCCGAACTCGAAATTAAATAATTCTTCCGAAAAAAAATGTTTTCGATTGATAGCTAGGCATATTATTACAATTTCAAGCATTTTCTTACAAATAAAAGAACTTTTAATGACCTACAAATTTCCCCCAATTTGTGTACCCACCCTTAATTAGTGGTCTCCCTCAAGACCAAAATGAGACTGTCCTTTCCATTTCCCGCTGAAACTTAATCCCTTTTACAAGACGCTGCCACCATCGGTCTAATCCCGTTACTTCACTTCAATTGAATTAACTTGATGCACGTTGCCATCCGCCAAGATTAACTGCGCGCTTTTACCCGACAACGTGCTCCTCTCTGTGAATAAAGCAGGAGTGAATCTGTTTCGAAGGGAGGAGCCTCCTTGGAGTTAAATCGCATTAACGACAGGAGTGGCTCCATTCTTAAGGAGTATTAATTGCTCCAAGGATTTTTACGAGGAGGAATCCTGATAAATAGATGAAAGAGAAAGTGATGTGGTTTGGGAAATGTTTGTAGTGGTATTTTGGAATGACGATTTCGAAGGAATTTAAATGCTTTGTTTTAAAGGGAGTGGAAATCAAACCAGCCAAAGACATTCGATTCAGTTTTAGTAGTAAGCTGGGGTAGAATTTTTTTTACTATATTTTTGTAGCAGTTTTCATATTATGTTACGTGTAGCCTTTGAAATTTTGAACTAAAACCGTATAATAAAAATTGAAGTAATGGTTGGTGTTGGAAAAATGTGACAAATTTCAAAATTTTGTAAAAAAACCAATAAATTGAGGCATGAGATATCAGTCTGTGGTAAATTCGAATAAGTATATAAAGGAATAGTCAAAAGAATAAAAAATATTTTTTCACGGAAACATGTTCATGTTCGAAACCATCTCTCTGTGTTCTAATGTGCACAATTAAGATGAAAATAAATTGTAAACATCTGAGAATTCAAAGACAAATACTTTTACGAGTCATGTGTGGATATTGTACCATAAGGTACGAATCTGTTTATCCAATTTCTGGCTTCCTCCAATAGGTCTGCTTCTTCCATCTCTGATTCCGATTGTGTGAGTGTGTACTGCCTCCAGCTGTTCTTCTCATCCCTCAGAGAGAAACGTTATCAGTATTATTTAATTTTGCAACAATATCACGGACTATCTTCCTATTATTTGCTATACTGATATCAGGAAAATTTATGGCAAAGTTAGCTTCGTATTTGTGATCTTCAGAAAAGGCATCAAGCCGAGTACTTCCAATACAGAATTCGAGACAAATGCACGGTGTTTGTAGTTGAATTTTTACGTTTATACCTCTCCATCAAACGGGTGGCTGAACAAAACAGTATAGTATCAGTCATCCTTATTTATACCGACTCTCTTTCATCATTTGAGACATTGTCTTTTCATTTGTTCTTGGACACACGGACATGTTTGGAAACGAGTGGACTGATTTTCTAGTAAAGACTGCCACCAAACGTGAAATTGAAATTGCTGTAACTATTTATAAATCCTTCTATAAAAAGATCAAGAGAGAAACTACAGGGGAGTCTTGGTACCTCTAGAGCATCAGCTAAAACAAAGGGACAAAGAAAATTTTCCCTTCCATTAAATTGAGATTGTCATGCCATCATTTTTTCACTAATTTCAAAATGACGCTATTCCTCACTGGTCATGGAAACCTTAAATTCACCTTAGTAGATTCTATTTGGATTCAGCGACTTCCTGTGATTTCAGCGTAGTTGGCGAGGAAAAATAAGGAACATGTGATTCTTCAATGCTCTAAATTCATCCATGAACGAAGACCCTAAAATTAGCACTTAAAAGCATCAACATCAATTCGCCTCCCGATTTTCACCAGCTTGTTTCCAAAATAAATGCATTTGGCTATTTTTGTAAATTCTTTGTAAATATTCGTAATCCTTGTTTCTCTAAAGTTTTCCATTTTATTATTTTCCTTTTGTACTGTGTTTTCATACTCACTTCTGTAAATTCCATGTGATACTTCGTGGTGTAAGGGGATTTGTTTTCAATAATAGTTATATATATATATATCCTCTTTTTTCTGAAACATGGGGAGGAGAGAAGTAGACAGAACACTTAAAGATAAACTTTTTTTAAAAGAATCTGTTCCAATCTGAAGCCACTTTTTCTTTGCTCTTGATACTGGACGGGGATATTATCTTACATTCTACCTTTACATCAGCAAATACTGCAAAATAAAATTATGAGATAACGGTTCCTTAAGAGTTTCTTTGTTTGATGGCTCTGTATTCAACACAGTCCTAATATTAATATCTCACAAGCTGAACTCTTTATCTGTAAGATCAATCAACTAATTTAGTATTAAAGGTGACCACAGTTGCCTAGATGTCATGGTCGCGGATTGACTCTTTGTATTGTTTCCCTAAAATCGTGGGTTTAGTTTTAGATGCCACTTGAAGTACCGTTGTGTAGAGGTGATAATGCAGGTTAATTCTTCTCGAGGTCCGAATTCTCAAGTTTATGTGTTGTGGAAATTTACGGAAGGAGATACCTGCTCAGGTGTTGGCTTTATCACTTGACTTTTAAATTACCAATACGTTAATTGAATACTAAAATTTGAGAGCAATTGCTAAGATTATTTTAAATCGAAGTAAAATGTTTAAAGTACGGAGTTATTCAAAATGTTACATCTGATTTTAAAATTCCATATTTCCAAAAATAAAAGACACAGAATGCGAGAATGCAACGCATGTATTAAGTAATGCACACAGGGAAACCATAGGCTTTTTTTTACATGTGTTCAATGTGACTTTCTTTATTTGTATAATGTCAATTCGATATGTAAGTTTCTGATAAATACGTTCTAAATTATCAGTGGTAATGAAATGTACAGCAGCAGAAATCCTTCGATTAAGTTCATATAAATCCGTGGGTAATGAGGGCGTATAAGCTTTATCGTTTACAAACCCCTAAAGGTAGAACTCTCATTGCACCATTTCTGGTGACTTAGATGGTTAGTAGTGTAATATAAAATCATATTATTCTCTAGAATTGATCCCAATTCATTATAGCTCCATGAAAGATTCTAAAACAGCTGTCATGAAATTTGTACACGAAGAACACATGGGAGCTACTTATATTTCAAAATATAAATTTCCACAGTACCCCTTTGAATTCATGTATATTTTATCATTCTGTGTCGTTTAGTTTTGAAAATAGGGAAATTTTTAAAAGGATGAATCCTATTGAATAGACCTATATTACTAATATCAACAATAGTTGTAGCTCTAACAATACAGTTTGTCTTTATTAATTTCCAAGTTACATGTAGAATTGGTCTCTGTGTAAGACCGACACATTTTTAACACGAAACACTGAAATGATAAAAAGATACAAATTCTAAATTTAGCGCCCTTTATGAATAAAGAAAGGGACGGGAATAATTTACAACAGTACGAGCTGTTATTGATAAAAGTAATCACTCAGGCAAAGGGCTGATAATCAGTTGAAATATGGACAGTTCTGTCTTTACAAGCACCTGCTTCATCAATCTTCATCACTGAGATCAAATCCATTTAATCATCATTAACGATTATTTCTTCTTTAAATATGTATGGTCATTAACGTTTATTCAATTAGCATTAACGGTACTTCCGCATTGCAGATATTTGGAGACCAGACTCAGTTTCGAAATTTAACTAGTGCCTAATTTACGATTCAGCCGCATTAACAATTCAACAGAATTAACACAACAATTATCTAAGTGCTCATATATTATTATTTATGAAATAAAAAAAAGTCTTCCTTCATCTTTATAGAAGTTATCATGCTAAGATTGTCTTATTTTAATTATTGAATATCGTCAGTTACAATATGGGAAAAAAATTGACCACGCCTATATCTTTTAAGTTATTATAGTTGTGTAACACCAAAATATTTTTTTCATTGACGTTTGCTCGAAAACAAGATTCGTTGACTTCTATTGTTTTACTTCTCAATATTTTTCAAAATTTGAAATTCAAAATTTATTTAATATAAAAAAATCAGAAAAAAGAACAATAACGTAAATGTTAGTGATCTAATGATTAACAATTTCAAGAACAAATAATGAAAAAAAAAAACCTCTGAAATTATGCATGTAAATATTATTTTATTTTTAATAAATTTTATTTAACTCGCATTGTAACTTAATCAGGGTCAAAACTTGTTAGCATTCCACTCACATTTTAAAGCGCTCTATTAAGCTGGAATTTTCTGTACGCGATTGTTTTGGATGACAATACGATAATTTAATTATGGTTAATAAAATTAATTGATTAAAACAAATTTTTTTAAATAATTAAATTTTACGCCAAGTTTCTCGCCAAGACGCCAAATGATGGCCAAATCCGTCGCAACAGTAGAAAAAATGTTTCAACTGGATATATCATTGTAGCCTAATCACACTGTGTATTTGGTTTTAAAATGTGTCCTAAATTTTTAATGTATGTTGAATTCTTTTACTTCTTTTGGAAGTCAATATTCGTTCACTTTTCAATGCTTAATTGAACTAAAAAAATTTCATACGTATTTATTTCGGATGAAAAATTTAATAAAATTCCAAAAGTTAAATAAATTATTAAAAACAATATTTGAAGAAATTTAATTTGATTCAACGTTCCCTTTCGCTCTTAAAATTTAAGATATAAAATAATTATGTTACGCAAAGTATAATTTTGAAAGAAAATCCATGTATAAAAACTTGTTTTTTACCGGTGTTTTATTAAAAGTTCCTATAAATTGTAAGGGAATTTCAAAAACTATCTAGATTTAAAGATAGATGGCATCATTAAGATGAATTGTTAACAGTTGGTGCACGGTTCCACAAACCTGCCTTGATGAACCAAGGATCGTCAAAAACAGGTACTTTATGAACCAAATTATTAATCTTACTTTAATTTAACGTAATCTAACACTCTTCATTTAATATGCATAGTATTAAAATAATCTAAAATTAATAAAGATATATGAATATGTTAATTAATTATAATTCAATTATTTTAACAACGAGTATTGTCTCAAAATATCCATACCATTTACATTAAAATGAAAAGATAGACTAATCGAAAACAATGGTTTAATGAGTAAGGAACGTGCGTGCGTGACGACCATTACATCTCGTATCACGAATGACACAAATTTCGAAAGCATGCAATAAATACGATCCTAACTTCATCACATCACTAGTTGAGCGTACATAAAAAAAAGGCAATCAACATCAGAAATTATTTGTTGTCCTAAGAAAGACAGGGTGTGGTTATAATCCCCAACCCTTTTGCTAAAAATGGCTGAATAAATTACCAAATAATTCAACGCCCTTTTGAAGAGGCTGAAAAAGAAAGAACAAAAAAACTCTCTAAAATTCTACAACTTCCTCAGTCTTAAGTAATCAAATAATAAATAAAAAACGCCAGAAGTGACAGCAGAGCCAGCGGAATAAATTAACAGGAGCATAACGACATTAAAATCTACAGATTTTTATGAAGTTTTCTTCGGAAAGCGCCAAAAATAAACAGTATTTACTGCCGCCCCGGGCAGTAAAATTTCCAGTGATGAGAAGCAACGGTTCGGCACAACTCGATCTGCATAAGTTGGGCGGGCTTAGAGCGCCTAAATGAAACATTATATTTTATTACTGCATCGCGTGGGGCAGTTTTGGGGTGGAATAAATGATCAAAGGATTATTTAGGTTTACAAGTTGCACCAGATTTATGGAGAGTGCGAGTGAAATTATTGGAGAATCTCTCTTTGTGAGGTGTGTTTCTGTGAGGACAAGGAAGTGGGGTTGTTTTCAATTAGCTTGTCAGTGCTGAAGGGATAAAGCGGGGTTCGTGTCGAATTTTAATGATGGAGCAGTTTGTTTGTGTGGCCCTCCTAATGAGAGCTTTCAGACTCTTTGAATGGTTTGCGGTGAGAGTAATTTTAATTTATATCCTGTGTCTGTCTCCATTCGAATCCTTCTTAAATAGAATTTGTAAAAAAAATACATTTATGGGAGCATATGGTCTTAGCAGTCGACTGCAAACGATTTTGTGTTTAATAGTCTGCTATTTTTATATCCCATTGCGCTAGTTACATATCGAATAACTGTTAACGAATCACATAATTTTGAGCAATACTCAGAAATATAATATTGTTTTCTAGAAATTGATTTTATCATTCTATAACTTACCGATATTACGTTTTCTCCTTCCATTATTATAAACTACTTGGAAAGTCATAATCAACACAGTCAGTATTGAATTCAAACCAAATAGTAACTCTATTTTAGTTTATTATGGTCACAAAGTAATCAAAACACAAGATATTTGTAATAAAGATTGTGGTTTAATTAACACTAAACATACCATAATCGGTCTTTTTGACCAGTTATGAGCTTTTGCATTGAAAATGCGCACATTATCTTATTGCTTTTACTCACACATTATACTTCATGATTTTTTCTGTTAACTATATACAGTTCATATAGCATTATTTTTTTTAATTGCATTTTATTTATTTTGAGTAATACTTGTCGTGTACCGTAATCTACCACAACCTGTTATTTGACTGAGAGAACAAAACATTGCTTTATAAGGTTATTGGATCACAAATTATGCTGTACATTCAACGTAGTCAGCGTATTGTATACATTTCATTACAATAAAACTAAATTTGGTTAGCCATGAACGATTAAACGGCGAGGAAATTTACCATAAAATCTAAGTCTTGCTGATGGCCACTCCATGTATTTTTCAATATCCTTGATTTAGCTGGCATGAATACTTTGATTTTGTACAAGCAAACGACAGGAGAAAACATCTCGTGAAAGAATTTTTACTCCAGTTAGCAGTAGAACTTACCGCCAATTTTTGAAAAGCCCGAGAATAACGAAAAGAAAGAATAAATACAAAACGATCGTTGCCTGAATCTATTACAGATTCTTATCAACGTAAAACGCGTCAAAGAAGATATTGTAACGAAAATAAAACCATCAAAATGTGTTCTAAATGTGAAAAATATGTTTGAGGAAAAAATATAATAAAGACACCCTTTATATGTAAAAAATGCAATGAGCAATGAATTAAAATTTCTTATTCTTTGTGTTTGTAATAGAAATTGACAATGTACAATCTTGTTTAATTATAATAAAGTTAATTTGTTTATTTCCTTCGTAACATCGACTATAATAGCATAATTAGAATTTAGTTTCACTTTTGTGATAGATTATCACACCAGACTTTTCTATATATATAATCTTGGTAATATTCTTCGTGTTGCTTCTAAGAGTATTTTCAAGATTAAAATATTTCTCTCTGCGAAGAAGGCAGGGCGATGGAATCTATAACTCTTTAAGATTGTGACATTTTGTCTTCACTACTATTTATTTAAGTCATTAAAATTATATAAAACTTTAATCACAGGAAAAACTCAAATAAGTTTCGTGTCATTTATTTTGAATGATTATTAAGCATTTTTTTCTATTGAGAATGGAGTGAAATTTTTTCAAGCGTCATCAACCAAAATTAAATTAGAAATATATATATATATTCAGAAAAATATAAACTGATATTTCAATAATTCAAAAGTTGATTCATTGTTGGCAATGAATAAACTGGATCCAATTCCAATCGGAGTTATTCTGCTACCGAATAACCTTCTGGCATCCATATTGTGTACATTCAATGTTCTCCCTATCTTCATACTCTTCGTTGCATTAGAACACGTCCAATCTTCTTGTCTCCAATCTGAAGTATCAGGTTTCTCTGATCTCTTCCCATTCTATTGTACTTCATTGCATGTAGCAATGCTAATTTACATAACTGAGCACAAAATTGGGGTTTTCAAACCAAATAACGTCATATAGAATCCCATAATTTTAATTGAAGAGGTATACGAGTAAGGATCTGTCGCACGCTTCATCATTACAGAAGGTTTTCATTATTCTGACGTTGCGCTATTCGCGTTTTTCTCTTCACTAACCTCGGGGACATTTATCGATTTGAATTGAATTAAATTACAATTTCTTCCCAAACAAAATAAAACGTGATTTGGTAAAGTAAGTGAACACAGTTACGAAGAGAAGTAATTTATGAAAAATGATATATGTATGAAATAGAATTAATGGGAAGTGAAGGGAGATATAGGATAATGACTTGCCACGTTGGAGAATTGTTATTTAGATTTAAATTCTCCTATTCGTTTGGTGGATTGAAGAGAGTTCCACAAAAAATTCTAAGCTACGTAGTAGCTGTCGAAGAGAGTTGTGAAAGAAAAAAAAAAACGAGTGGACTAATTAAATAGAATTTTTATTTAAACCATAAATTAAATTTAGAAATTAGATAGAGATTCTACATAGAGACCGACCACAGATATTCTACAGTGGTAGTAAATAAAGAAACTTTTTTATTCTTGTGCCTTCAATTGGAATTTACATCTGTGTTGTGAGCAGATGGAAAGGAATAATCCCACTGTAGCTCCATCATGTCGTAAGAGGCGTCTAAAATGGGTACCCAGTGTCTGTGAGTACAACTGGGCACCTTGTCTCAGGGGATTATATCAGGGGACTGATCCTCCAGATTGGGGAACCTCATGGGCTTGCCTTCTTTAACCGTGATCACGTTTACGTTCTTAAACCGTGATCACGTATACGTTCTTATACCGAGATCACGTATACGTGATCGCGCGAATCTCCCTTCTCGGCCCACCGTATCGTATATTTGAAGGGTGTTTTCGTGTCACTGGACCCGTGATCACACTGGCGTGATTTCAAATTGGAACGTATTATTTGAATATTTAACGGCCATTAGATGGCACCTGAAATTAGTTTTCTTTTCTAATAGTGTTTCACAGAGTGTTGACCTTCAATTCTCGATTTTTTCCTCCTATTGGACTGGGGAATTTGAAAATTTAAATAACTCAATTTGTTCGCTTCTTTTGGTCCGATTGCGCATTTGAAGGGCTTTGATTTTCTACGTGCTGGGTTTTTCTTGATATTTTGACGGAGTGGGAGGGGGGGGGGAAAATGATGAAATGTTTATTGGTTAGGGTTGGGAGTAGACTTATCGTTTGCAAGATGGTATTTTGTAAGTTTTTGAATCAGTTTTATCTTCGCTATCATGAGGAAATGATTGAAATGTCTGAGTGAAAAGTCAAGGAGACAATGTATTGTGTGCAAAAATGGTTTCCTAAAAGAAAAAGAAAACAAGCTGACGCATTTGACGTATGCAAAATTTACAACGTAGAGATTTATCCTGAACAGTGTTTCGAAATGTATCATAAGCTTCAAAAGTCTTATGTATTATTTCGTAATTTTATTTCATTTTTCATACTTTTTTTATTCAGTTATCTTATATTTTACCTATATTTTAAACATTCGTAAATTAAAAAAAAAGGTTGCCATTTATAGTGTTCTTTTCGTAGCTATATATATATATATATTATCAAAATGAATATAATTCCATTAAAATTTGCCATTATTTTTTTTAAATATCACAGAAATTTACTACCGTACATTTATATGCAATCAATGATAATAATATGTAAGGTTCGGTACATTTAATCGCAGGGATGATTTTATATGAATTCTTATATGAAATTAAGCTTAACGAGGAAAATCGCCTGGTTCCGTGCGAGCGTACACTTTCAGAGACCTAGACCTGGGGAACCAGTTCTTTCTCCTTTTGTCGGTCTCGAACAGGTTAAGTAGTTACGGCTATCATGACCCCGAAGCACTCAAGTGATATTTTTCTCACCCACGGGGTTGATTGTCTTTATTAAATATTGATGAGGTACACCCGGGATGCCTTAGCGATCCTCCCCTGTTTTCGACCCTTCTTCTTCACAACAAATTTTAATCTTTTTCCATTTGTTTTCACACTTCCAGATAAAAATTTTACTCTTTATTTTATTTATTTATTTTGCATTTACACTCTTGCATTATTTGCCACAGCATGATTACATTTGGCTCTTGAGGCAGTGAGTTTCTACTATCACTCACGCACTTCAATTAGAGTATAATATTTTTTTAATTGGGATATATTGTATAATAGATGAAGAACAGCATAAACAGGAGTCTATAAATAAGAGCTGCAACGATCTGGTTTTTCTATCCCTGAAAAATTGACTTTTTCTCTCTATTTTTCTCTAAAACATTACTTTTCTACCCAGCACATAATCTTTATGTCATTTATCATATCACTTAACTCAATCGGCCGAATTCCTGAACATAATGAAACATATTGTAATATGTTTCATCATCGAAAGAAAAAAATGTAGCGCACGAAAGGGTTAATATCCTCTATGGGATTAGCACGATGCCGTAACGATAAAAATTTACTACGAATTAATAGCACACGAGAGACCTTTCAACGGTAACGGAATGTGCGGCACTAAAATACAAGACACTCTACAATGCAGCAATAAAACCAAGCATAGAGATACGATTCCCGTTTTTGTACTTGTTTCCTTAATGTCCTTAACATTCCTTGTGTCCTATTGAGACTCGTGAACCCCACGCCCTCCCTCCTTCTACCCCATTTATCTTTCCTAATATACTACTATTCTTACTTGAAAGAGTATTTTTTCTTTCAAATGTACTGTTGTTAATAATGTTGGTGTTATTTGAGGTTTTTTTTTGTTCGAATTTTTTGTGTGTTTCGTTTCTTTATGAACTTAACTTGATACTTTAATGGTGTTATTGCTTGTAATTACTTGAAATGAAAAAAAATCCCCTGATCTTGGTATACAAATCGAGATTATCAAAAGTTATTACTATAACATATGGCACTAAAAAGAATACCTTTCAGGCAGATATTAAATTAACATTTCAAAGCCTTAATATTCCTTTAAAAAAAAAAGAAACGTACATTTTTACAAAACGGTTTTATTTTCAGAATGGATGACGGATCGCAGTAGCCTAGTCGGTAGCCTTATTTTAAAAGGTAAATCCTCACGTTCAATCCTTCAAAACTGAAATTCATCCCATTGGCTTAGTGTAGAAGTTTAGGGAGGGAGAAGCCATCTCAGTTGTCGTCCTTCTCACTTCACCGAAGTCCATCGCTAACAGCCTACGTAAGCCTCATGGGCTTGCCTTCTAAAGGCAAGTACAGGTAATCAAGACCCCTATACACCCTTGTGATAACTTTCTTTCCCACTGGGTTTACCGTCTTTGGTAAGCCCGGGGGACGCATCTCCGGGATACTCTAGAGATCCTTCTCTATTTTCGACCCTCCCTTCATGTTAGTCATTTTCCCCCTTTTCTACATTTTTTCAAAAGTATAGATCACAGTTACACCTACTTTGGTTGCACAGTTGAATCTTGCACCAATAAACTCAAATATCATATCCCCTTGCGTCGTAAAAGCCCTCGTGTTGCTTCTCAGCGTAACGTTAATAAACAACTTTAATTAGTACGGATGCTGCTTGCTTACATCATTGATTATTTACATTGCTTTTAAGAGCAATCCGAGAGTCATCGTCAATGAACTTTATAATTTTCAGCCAAGGTCAAGTGACAAGCGCGATACCTAAACTGGCACCCAAACTCCAAACTTCCGTACCGTACCTGTGTATAAAATATTTTTATGAAACATTCAAAAGGAAAAACTAAGTAAATAACTATTGCATTGTGTGAAAGAGATAGACTAATCAACTTCATTACTTATGATTTCCTTTATAACTTTCAGTGAGTAATTAGGCTACCATTTAAAGGACGGTTAAATTTTAGATCATAATCTTATGAAATTTCTACTTATGTTCTCAGATCTAGACCCAGTAAAGACGTTGCATGAAGCGAAGCTGATGCCCGTCAATTTACCAAGTCCTCTCGTTGGAGTTTTGTGGAAGTTTGGAGAGGGACGTAACCACTCAGTTGTCCTTCTCGTTTCTGACGGAAGTTCAATATTACTAGATTCGCAGTCAATAACCCTCATGTTCTTTTTGAGTGCGACGTTACAATAAACAATCAAAATCACAATCAAATCTAAACTTAGTAAGAGTCTCTTAGATAAAATAAAATCTATTTGGTAGAAATATGTGATCCCGATAGAAAAAAATAAATAATGAAGGATTTTTCGGAGTTACATTTTAACTGTAAATGTTCGTAAAGAAATAAAAGTGAAATAAAAAAAAAAAATGCTTAGAATATAAAATTTTCTTGGAAAAGGTAAAGCTTATTTTAAATATTGGCATGCTGCCAAGATTTGTTTGGTTTTGTTAACAAAATTTCTTTGAAAGTCAACGAACTTTATTTTTTATAATTTCTCAACAATAAGAAATAATCATCAATATGTCTGATGTAAGATAAAACTCCTTTCACGTCCATGAATATTTTATGTAAATATATCAGGGTTTTCTTTTAGAAAACTCTAGAATTATTTGTATAAGATTTATAAAATATACTTTTATTATTTTCATCGTTTTTGCTCAGTATTAATTTAATTTACATATTAAAATAATTAATTATTTAAAATTTAAACTTAAAAAGTTGAATGATGGCGAAAGTTTCACGAATAAATTATAGTTACCCGCGTAATGAATACAAATAATTTATAATATAATTACTTTGATTTTAGTGATTTTAGTTTTCATTATAATTTACGAAGCATATTAATGGACTCCTTTCATGGTTTGTTTTTCGATAAAATAAAAATTGCGAAAGATTTATTAAGACTAAGTGATCTACTACGAGTCTAAGTATTCGAAAGAATTTTCAATTTGGGTAATATAAATCAATATTTATTCTTATTCTCTTATAGGACACTTTGTTCCAAAAGTTAATGGAATAGTTTAGTACAATTACATAATAGATCAAAAAGACAGTGTCATAAATTAGTTGTTTCGTGCTCTTCAAAATTAATTTACCTAACGCTGAATACATTTACTTTCTAGATTCCTAATAAATGTAAATATTTCTTGCATTTATATATTTTAATTTCTTCACCTTACTTTTTATAACAGTCTATTTTTCTGTGTTAGGAATTTTAGTTTCAATATAATTACATTCTCACTAAGGTTCCCGTCTACCGGCCATATTCTTTTGCGTCCTCGATGGCATAGTGGACATAATTGTGGGATGGTGATAGGCGGTTTTTGTCGAGTCCTGGGTTCTTGCCTAAAAACCCGCAGGAAAAGCGGAAGTGATGCACATTAAATCTGTTGGTGCCCAAATTCATCCCTTGGGGAGGAGTTAGGAGAGGGGGGGGCCAACTCAGGTGTCGTCCTCGTCACTTGATCTAAAATAAGAATCAAGCAGTATGTCGCCAATAGCCCTCGTGTTGCTTCTAGTGCGACACCAATAAAATGAAACAACTGGCCATTTTTATTTTGGGAATCTAATGTTAATGCAATTTAATTTCTACTACCGTTCTTAAATATTTACTATTATACCTATTTGAATAAAAAAAATTATTTCCAAAAGGGCTCAAAATAGGGAACGTTACTGCAAAACTGCATGTTCTCTCTGAGTTTTCAAAATATTTTTAAGTATTTTTAAATACCGTAAGAAACACAAACGAATCATTCAAATACATGTAAAATCATTTTTGAAAATCAGCGGGAAAATGTAATTCCGCAGAAATGCTCAATATCATTTGCTCTTTTGTATACACTTTATTGTAATCAAACAGATGAAATAGTAGAGATTTGAGGAGGGTTTTAGAAATTCCGTAGAATAAACATGACGATCCTGATTTCAAAATGGCGGGTAGACGGACGCCTTCAGTAAAAAATCGGCTCATACAAAAAACTTTGTAATTTATAATACTCATTTTACAAGAAGTCCATGAGTATGACTTCTTTACCATATAAGTTAAACATTAATTACAAGTTAAAAATCTTTCACCGTTATATTTCTGCCAGGAGATTGATGGCGCTGGGATATCCTCGACGGTAACAGCTCATTTAGAATGCGATTAAGTATTGATATGACAGCAAATGGATGCGAAATCAAAACTAACCTATGAATCATTGTCAAATTTGTTCGAAAACCTTTTAACAGATGACAGCACACAATGATAACACCGACTTATTTCGACCGCGTCATCCGTCTTCAAAAACAAGTAATTTTATTATTTCTCTTTTATTACGGTACGAACGTACCATTAAAGCATCACTCGTGATCGTTGTTCAAAGCAGAACTTTCCAAAGACGCATTCTAAGGTGGAACGATTTCTAAATATAACTAGAAGGCGTCTTGCGACCATTAATTTTGAACTGATTGGTAATTTTGAGATCTTGATCTTCAGTTTGATCACACTCTGTCTTAATTCAGTATTTTGCTCACCAGCTGTTGTGGGAGGAAAGAAAGCGTAATGTAAACAAACGGAACTCAGCTTTTTGAACTTTCATGTGATGTCCATCGTGTTTCTGGTTTTTCACCGAATGCTTTTTTAGGGTTTTATCAGGTATTTTTTTATTTATTACTTTTTAGATCTGAATCGTCAATACTGTTTCACTTTGCGTTGCTTTTAGATGTATTTCCTTTACTTCCCTTTTTATTTCGGAAAGTCTTGACTCCTGTTTATAAAAGCGAGAAAACGCTGTTTATCATAATATACTCATATCGTTGAGTCAATTAATGATGGAAGTGTGATTAATTTTCTAAAAGGTTTGAAAGTTTTATTTCTAGTGATTTTGATTCGGACATTTTTTCAGAGACTGACAAAACAAGACTTTGCGTTTCTCCGCGTTTCGAAAATTATCACACAAAAAAAAAAACCTCCATTTTGTCAAATTCCCTTTTCCAACAATTTTATTTTTAAATAGCTGAGATAAAATATAACTTAATGTCATCGTTTGCAATCGGTACTGATCACTGCAAATATTTTGAACTTTTAAATGCTAATTTTAAGTTAAATAAGGGGAGGGAAAACAACTGCTCGAAATGTTTTCATTTAAAAAAATACATTACTTAAGCCCTGTTTGTGTTTTATTGAAAACAAACTCTCTTTCTGTTTGACGAAGAAGCGTATATATTTTTATCAAAAATTAACTGTATTTCTACCCATGTTGTGCCATTCCTCCCTGTTTTCACTTAATATTCAGAAAAAATACATTTGTTAATAAGTACTTAAAAACAATATTTTAAATTAATTTCATTGCAATGTATCGAATTATGTAATAAGAGTTCAATTTTATGTATTATAAAACACTTTATTTTTATAGTAATGTTTCAAAAAGTTGAAACTCTTTAACTGGGTTGCTCTTCTTAGAAACATGTTCCATGATAAAATATATTGTGGAACAAAGAAGTCTGAAGGATTGCAAACTAAAAGCGCTGAGAAAAGGAACATTTTCTCGAATTCATTCTGTTGAACAAGACTCCATTTCAATGTACAACCCCCCTCATATTCTCAACAACACGCGAAAAGGTACCAGACATCCCATAAAATTGGATACTTCGTCCCAGTGTAAAATTATACCAACGTCGACAGATCCTTGCTCGCAACCGTGACAGACGAAATTGAAGCACCCTTTTCGAATATCCACAGAGGAGCGATTTAAATGTATTGAAACAGTGTTCCATCAGAAAGAGGAAGAAGAAAAAAATATTTGAAAGTTAAGGGGGAACTGCTCCTGTTTTCGACATCTCGACAGAACGCTAGATGGCGCTGTATTGGCTTTTTAAAACAGCATCAGGAAGAATCTAGAATATTGCATGAAAATAAGTTCTTCGCTGTTTATATAATACAGCCAGGGAGTTGGCGAGACAAAGGAGGCAGTGGGAGAAATGAAAATAAAATAAAAAAAAAGAATTCGGAGAAATAGGAAAACGGGAAAATGTGATGTCCGGGCGAGGTTTTTTGTGATAAGACATTCACTTCAGTGGAGTTGCTGACAACTGGAAAGGGACTTTGGAAGTTTTAAGTTCGTTTTGTGTTGTTGTTATACATTTTTTTTTTATTTCTTATGGATGCGATAAAAGTACCACAATCCTAAGAAATAGAGATACTGAGATTTTGTAGTTTTCTAGATGTAGGAGGAAAAGGTGATTTGGGAAAAACGATAGCATATCTAACACCTGTAAGAGAAACGTAATATTATACGCGAGTATAAAGGGAAAAATAAGGAATAAATTCAAGTAAAGATTAGAACAAAATGAGATTGCTATCGAAATATATGTGTGCGTGTTGAACTTAAACTTCTCTAAAGACCACAATAATTAGTATGCATTGTACATCATAACGACCTACATCATAACGTTATAATTGTAAAACCTGTTTAGGATTGATTTTCAGTGAGAATAAGCAACCTGGGTAATAATTAATTCGTCTTTTTCTCTTCACTAACCTCTGGGACTTTATAATAATTTGAATTGCATAAAACTATCATCTCTTCTAAACCAAAATGAAACGTTATTAGGTAAATTAGACGAAGACAGAGGTGAATTAGAGATAGTAATACCTAAATGAAATAGACATAAAAGGAGCATAGATGTTAAAGAATGCTGATGGAGATTTATTATTTAAATTGAATCACTTAAATTAGATTTGTACACTAAAGCGAATTCTCTTTGAAGTACTAAGAAAAGAATAGGCTGTTCTTATGAAGTGACCGAATCTGAACGTGTGAGTTGGTAAGAAAATAATTTATTAGTTGATCCTAATTTAGAATTGATAAATTAATTGTGATTCAAGATAGAGCGGGTTTTATTTATCCTTCATTGATAAATAAAGTATTTTTTTTTTTGTTCTTTTGTATCTTTGATTCGAGTCACGTATTTAATAATTGATTGAAAAAAAAGGAACAATCAACCCGTTGAATTCATTAACGAAGTAAGGACGCTGGTTATATTGAGTTTTCCCTTTCAACTAACACTTAGGGATTTTTTCGTTTGGTTCAAGATAAAAAATCCCTTTTAAAGCTTCCGGTCATTTTGATTTCATGAATTCACTGTATATCCTATGCAATTTCCATTACCAACCTCAAATCTTATCCATTTAAATGCAAAAAAAAAGTGTATCCGACGATGCAGGCATCTGAGAAATTATATTTTCTCTCCTATTTTGAAAATATTTTAAAATGTTTTACATAAACCTCAAAATCCGTATAAGAATCATCAAAATAGGAGCAAACACATTTTTAAAATCAATCGAAAAGTGTAATTCCGAAGAAACTTTCATTATTTTTTTGCATTTTCAGATGCGTCGTTCTGCATTCAAGTAAATAATGTAGAAGACATTTGAGGACGGTAGTAGAAATTCCACAGGATTAACACCATGTTCACGTAATCAAAATGGTCGGTAGTCGAGAGCTTTGACGGATGAAACGTTACATACGCGCATTAGATTAAAATTATTGAAGTGTTGTGTATACGTTGACGAATTGGGTTTACTAACTGTGAAGAATTTAATACGGGAGTTGTAACATTGGGTTACTCATGATTTTCGCTTCACTGACCTCGGAGACTATAATAATTTGATTAACTATTAGTTAAATAGTTAGCATTAAGTAGTTTCGTGAATGAAATGGCAGTGGATTGAAATTATTGAATAAAACATCTATATCAGACGATGGATGGATTAACATCGATTAAGATGTATTTGGAGCTGTAAAAAGTCAAAGACTTTTACCTGATAGGTTTGATAAGTATTTCATTAACGCTATATGAGATTCATGGTAGAGGTAAACTATTGATCACGGTCACGGATTCGGGACCTGCGGTTTTCATTTACTTGTGGGGAAGAAGACAGATGTCACTAAATTCTCACAATGCAGTCGGGGCTGATACACATTAAATGTGGACGAGGTCTCAAATCCTCCCTTTAGCTTTCACCCGTCTGGAGACCGGGGTGAAACAATAGACTGATTGTAGCTCATGCATATCGTCAGAAGCGAAGAAAATGGGTACGCATGGTGTGGGGCTATAACTGGGCACCATGATCCTGGGGATTATGTCAGAGGAATGCTTCTCCACGGAGTGGGATCCCCAGTGCTTACCTTCTTTAAGTAGGATCATAAACCCCCAAAATATTTTTCTTTCTTATGTAGTTTACTGCCTTTCGTAAATAAGGTTGACGTACCCTAGCGATCCGTTTCTATTTTCGACTCTTTCTTATCAGCTTTACACTTCACTAGCTTTACACTCCTTTACCTTATTTGACGCAGTATGGCCACATCTGACTTAGGCGCCATTAAAAATACAATTACTTTTTCATTCAAACATCATAATATCATCCCCATTTCTGGATCAAGCACCATTAAACTTCACCAACATTTACTCATTCATTTTAGCGTGACGTGGAAGTTTAGAGAGGAAGGCGGCAGCTCAGGCGTCGTCCTCATCACTTGACCTAGGCTGAAAATGACGAGATTTGTCATCAACAGCCTAAAGTGTTGCTTCGCAGTGTAATGCAACTAAAAATCAATCTCAGTCACATTGAATCACATTCTATGTAAAAAATCACAATCACAGTCAATGGTAAACTTGCCTAAACGTATCTTATTTGTGGTTGTGTTTGCTTATTAAAGTCGCTCTGAGAAGCAACATGATAGTTATTGGTAATGGACTTCGGAATTCTGAACCCTTTTCAAGTGACGTGGAAGACACCCGAGCAGGCAACTCTCTCTCCAAGCTCCCACACATCGCGAATTTCCACAGAAGGAGAAGAAAAGGAAAATAATTTCACATATCCTCAACTTGAATGAAAACAAACTGGTTATCATCATTGTTGGACATCATGAGTCCAATGGAATATGTATAGACCAATCCTGGTTTCCGAATAAAGACCGAAATGGTTTATTGAGATTTGTTTAGAATCCGCACAATCTCGGATGTTGTCAAATAGTAATTTTGCTCAATCAGTGTTTTGAAGATATCGTCATGGATCATAGGTGGCCACCCAGACAGCGTCTGCACTTTCTATCAGAAACAACATACCCACCAAAACACTTCTTTGAATTTTGATATATAGCATTTCCTCCTCTTTAGAATTCGATCGAAATAAAGTGTTGTAGAATAACTTTATCGTTAACCTTGTTCACATGATGGCATCTCTATCAATAATGACGTAAGACACCGTTGTTTCGGTTAATTTAGAAGTGAAAGCAATACAGCCATACAACACATGGATCAATACGTCCCGAGACTAACATTGAAAACAACATTTTTTTTGCAAAATTTTTTTTTATTCATCAACATAACACCTTTTGTTAATCACCTTTTAGGGTGATACAATCGTTCCAACGCTTTTCCGAATTTTTTTCTTTTTTTTTTCGCAAGAAATCTTTTTTGTTGCGAGTAAATAGCGATAAACAGCTTTCTGAATCATCGACTCGTTGCTGTTTTTGTTCCATCGAAAGCAATCGCGGCACCCACTTGGAAAAAACCTTTTTCACTTCACTTCAAAAAACCTTTTTCAGTAAATACACTTCCATATGATATCTGTGTCATCTCAGCAATCTCACGGAGCTTCACTTTACGATCTTTCATTATAATTTTTGTCACTTCACTCACATTTTCCGGTGTAACGGCTTCCACAAGTCTACCCGAGCGTTCCGCGTCATTTGTGTCGGTACGACCACGTTTAAACTCGGCAAACCACCAACAAATCGTTGCTTTTGATGGACAAGAGTCCGGGTGACATTTTTCAATCCATTGTTTCGCTTGCACGGTGTTTTTACCCTTTAAAAAACAATGTTTTATCAGAACACGAAACTCGGTTTTTTCCATTTTTTAAACAAACTACAAAACGACTTTACTCCAACCTCGATAACTCAGCTGTTTCTGGTCCGATCGACTTAAAATTTTGACACGTTTCAAGCAAAGGTTAGTACTCTAGAAAGACCTGGTTACTGGTTTACTACGAGCGCCATCTCTGGGTTAGTCTCGGGAGTTATTGATTGATGTGTTAAGGCGCAAATGAAACGTGCCAACGTATAGAAACTTAAAATAACATTATCAGACATTATTTTCATGTACATTTAATACAAACTTTTAACACAACGTACAAGTGGTAATAAATGCCCTTTCATTATTTAAAATAATAGTAGATATACAATTAAGACTTTGTTAGTTATCTATTCATGCCATTTATTAATTGCATAAATTTGTATCGAGTGGTTTTAATAACGTCGCACTAAGCAATACAAGGGCTCTTGACCACGGACCTCGTAATTTTGAACCTGGGTCAAGTCACCAGTCACTCGAGCTGGCACTTCTATCTCTTAATTTCCAAACAATTTCAAAGAATGGACTTTGAGACCCGACAGATTTAACGTGCACCAGCCCCTGCTGTACAGCGGGTCTTTTGTGGCATCGAGGCTAGAACCCACCAGTCCACGATCAAGACTTCTTGGTTCCTGCGGCTACACATATATTACAAGCATATAGATTATAGCACATAGATTTAAAAAAGTATTAAAAATATCTTTATTTGTTATTGTTCTCAGCTTAATTACTCTGTTTAACTTTGTCAATACTGACAGAATCAAACTTTAGGAGTAACGTTTGGAAGTTAACTTTAGGAGTAACATTTTTTAAAGTATTTTCCTGTAATCTATACGACCACCGTTGTCTAGTGGTCCTGGTAGTAGACTCACTGCTGGCGGTTTTCACGAATCGCAGGTTTGAGCCTTGATGTCACTAACACTTGACCGAGATTCAAATTTACGAGGTCCGTCGCCAATAGCCCTCGTGTTGTTTCTAGTCCGACGTTAATAAAAACCAAACTATACTAAAACTGATGTCACTAAAAACCAGCTGGGTAGACAGGGCTTAAGCACATTCAATTTGTGGGGACCAAAGTCTTTCCGTTGGAGTGGCGTGGAAGTTAGAAGAGAGAGGTGCTAGCTCAGGTGCGGTCCTCGTCACCTGACCGAGGTTCAAAGTTACGAGGTCCGTCACCAAAAGCCCTCGTATTACTTCTACTGCGACGTTAATGAAACCAAACAAAAAAGAACCTTAAAAATCTGTATTCAAACGACATTAATTTGAATAAATATTTTTGTCATATTTCGACGTAGAGAGAAAAAAAAAAGTTTTTTAAGAAAATTTTACTCGAATAAATTTTTTTTCTTTTAATTTTTTTTTTTTTTTTTTTTTTTTTGTAATGAAATGTTGTCCTACGAAATTAAATTTTATTGGTACGGAAGAATTCTTTTTTTCCTCATTTTAAATCAAACTCACTAAATCTTCAAAGTAATTTGAATGTGCTTCCATAAAATTTCATTTTAAGAATTTTTCCTTTCTTAATGAAATGTTATTAGTATGAATGAAATTTTATTTATAAAATATGCATATCCTCGTTCCTTATAAAAAATAGCTTATTCATCAAAGAACTTGCAATGCGATACCTCAAAATTTCAATTTAAGAATTTATCCAATTCTTAATTGAAATGTTGTTGATAGAAAGGAAATTTTACTTGTAAAAAATGTTTGTTCATCGTTTCTGATCAGAACAGTTTATTCTTCAAAGAACTGGAAATGTTATACAATTAAAGTTGATTTTATGAGTTTTCAGTTTTAGAAAAGAAAATGAATACGTATAAATTCATTGAAAAGCGTTTAGCTGACAGTTTCTATATTTACTCGAATAATAAAACTACTTCAGAAATAAACGTATTACACATTTGTTAATAATGTATGCAACATACATTTTAAGCGCAGCGCACACATTTTTTAACTGCAGGACATATTAGCGCAAAAAATAAATTGCTTTTTCTACGAAAAAAGGCAAAAAACGACGAATGTACTATTTAAACAAAATTAAATTTCTTTCTCATGACCTTTAATGCAAATTCTTATTGTATTTTTTGTTCGAATTCTTCCAATGGCTCCAGGAACTAGAAACATACGTTGCAAAAAAAAAAAAAAAAAACCTAAGAACAAAAAATAAGGCTTAAAACTTTTCCCTGTTCTCTTTTAAAATTCTTCTCACGTAAAAACAGCGATGTTTTCTCTTACTTTATTTACTCTTCCGAACTAAAAGTTGATCAAGTACTTATACGGAATGGCATTCCTAAGCAAGAAGTGAAGAAAGAAAGAGAAGAAAAAAATGGCGGAGCGAAAAACAAAGAAAGCAAAAAAGCGCGCGAAAAAGACTTTTTCTGTTCTTCTTCAGCTGGTCGTGGAACGATTTTTGCAAATTCCCACGGAGGCCGTAAGGTAACGCAGAAAATGCATTTTCCTTTAATTTTATAGAAGAAAATAGTGTTTTTCGTTAAGAATTTAGTTCGGTTTTTCCTGCGTTAGAAACCTGTTTTCTTTTAATCAAGTTTGCTTCAAAGCCCTTAGAGCCTTCATGTTTTCGTTCTGTGTTTATTGCGCCTGGGGATACTTTAAGTCGAGCCAAGTGCACTATTTCGCATGTTGTGTTGGCAACACAGAAGTTCGATTTGCGTTATTTGTTTTTTAAAGTTTCATTTGTGTATCGATCAACTTCTAATATCCGGTGTTTGCTTTGCATTCGAAGATAAAATGGGCTCCAGCATTTTCGAAATAGATTCCTAATATTTATTCTGTTATTTCGAACTATTTGTGTTCTGGAATCACCTCTATTTATTGTGTTTCCTGGAAATATATTCCCTTTAAGAAATAGAGTTCGCATTTTTTTTTCTATTCTTTGGGAATGAAATCGTAAAGGAAATGTATTGTAGTTTTGTGCTTGTAACTAAATTGTTTTATCCTCTGCAGTTTTGATTCTCTAAAAAGTACTGTTCGAATTTCTTAAGATGTTATTTAGAATAAAAGTGAAATGGAAACTTGAAAGGAATAAAGCAACAGCCATTTGCTTATTTCCGAAAAGTTTCGAAAATGTCATGATGTTTTGAAACAGATGTACAATAAGAATGCGTTGCCGTGTTGCACGTTAAAATGTTCAATAGAAATTATAACATAAAATGTCCGTAGTTGTAACAAGCAGATAAGGTTAAATATTTATGAGCATATATTATCACCGAGGCTTTCAAAGATGAAATGCGATTAAATCAAAGCAATTTTGCTGGAATTTATTTGTGTGTGTGTGTTCATTTTCTATATTCATGTTAATTTACTTAATTCACAATTAATTATTCTTTTTTAAAGCTTTTGAAGAAAGAAAATTTTAAGACAATGTAATATTACGTACGCAATTTTAAGAAAAATACTTATTATTATGAAATCCACACTGTATAGCACGTGGACTGCATGCAATATTTAAACAACAAAATGTTACATATACTTCAAAGAATAAAACTTGGACTATAGAGTTATTTTTTAAATTTTAAATCATTTCACTACTTTCAAAATCCCACATAAAACGAATATTTCTAATATTAAAGCAAAACTGTCTACAGCAAAATTAAAATATATTCAATATTATTAGTTCAGTTTTAATGCTTGCATAACATAGAACAAAAGAAGTAACCTTATTAGCAAATCTATGTTTTAAAAAATAACATTTACACCAATAAATAAATTTAACATCTACATTTAAAATTTAATGATGATGGATATAAAAAAAAAATTGCATCTGTACATATTCTGTATTTATTGACATCAGCTCACATAAATGTATTCATAATGTTTGAAATAACTTATAACACCTTAACTTTATATTCATAATATGCACGCAGATAAAGAAGTATAGATTAAAAAAATCACACAAAAGGAAAACCAGATATTCACTTGAAAAATTAGCTTATTTTCTCTACATTATTGCCGTTTGAAATGAAACATTTATCTCATCACTTAATGAATTTTCTCTCTGTTGCCTTTAGCATGAAAATCTTTGAACTCATACAATTACGTTTCTCGCGTTCAGTGCCTTCATCAGTCGCCAAAAGCTTACAACTCTGATGAAATTTAAGCGATCGGAACAGGTGATAATCGCTTGAAACTTGATTGGGGATGTTAGATGTATGTTGAAGAAGCTACCCCCGAAAATTTAGTTTTCTTCTGGGTATGAAATCTGGTTCTGTTGTGAGGGAACAAGATTCCTCCAGTCAATAGGTCTGAAAACTTTCGGCGAATTGCAGTTCAAATTGTTGACAAAATACCACAGTAGGAAGTGAAAAATGCAAATTCCCATTGTTTCAGGAGATGAGCATGAGAAAGGCCTCAGAATCACAAAACTATCAACCAGCTCTCGGCAAAATCTTGAATTTCCAATTTCAAAGTGCGGAAGAATGGTTTTTTATCCATTAGACTCGTTTTGATTCTGGATGATAGTGGTAAATACGTGTTAAATCTTCAGAAAACTAACCCAGCTTCTTATTGATATATTTGAAAACTTCAAATGCTTCAAATTGCGTTCAATCTAGTTTAGAACGATAATCTAAGCTCTCCCTTCCCAACTCACTTGAATTCGGGGAGTTTAATCACAGTAACAGGGAATTCGAGTTAATTTTTGAACTCCCACCAATATGGGTTCAAACCATATGGTCATAAAGCATCGTCAGTTAGGTGCCGACGTAAAGGCATAATCTCTACCATACAACAATCACCAAATTCTCACATCTAATTCTAATATTCAGTTATTCGTTGCATATATATGCCTCTCCTCAATTCCATTAAGTGTCATAAATTTAATGTAATCAAGCTACATCATTTATATTTGGTTAGAAAAGAATTGGAGATAAAATAATGACAGAAAATATGATCGCTACATTGGACTTTTCGTGACGTTTTCAATGATGATGTTGGAGATTTACGACGATTTGAATTTCATTAAATACAATTTCTTCCCAACCGAAATGAAACACGGTTAAGTGAATTATATGGAGGTAGAAGTGAAGTGAATTAGAGATAATGATGTATAAATGAAATAGAAATGAAAAGAAAATGAAAAGAGATAGAAAATGATGACATATTGTAAAGTGGATTTGTAACGTTGTATTACTTATATCTTGAGCCATAGTATGATTAAATATTAATAACTCCAAAAATCAATACCCATTCAAAGACAAGTAAATCTGCTCCAACTCAACTTTTATTTATCAATTATTATAATATAATATTTAATGGGTTATAGCTCTCTTTGGGACTTTAAGATTAACCCACCAACTCAATTATTATTGAACTAATACGCTCTTATCAAACCTTTCCAGTTTAGGTTGCTTTTATCTGTCAAAACCTCTGCTACAGCTGGAGCTAGAACCCACTCTTGATTTTTGTGATCTCTGGAAAGAAATACACTCAGAGTTAACCACACTCTTCTTTTAAATATCTGACTCACTTCACTTTATTTCCATCTTCATCTAATAAGCATAAGCATGTTTCATTTTGTTTGGGAAGAAATTGTTATTTCACGCAATCAATGTCAATTAAAATCCCCAAAGTTGGTGAAGAGAAAATCGCGAATAGCCCAACGTCACAAATTGAAACATCGTAATTAATATTTTCGATTGAAAGGATTCTTATTTCAAATACTAAAAAACTAATCCACTATTTGTGAGTAGTTTTTTTTAATCAAACGAGTAAATTACTAAGCTAAGTCCTTTTTAGTTGATCTTAATCTAGAATTGACGATTTAAGTGGGATTCTAAATGGAATGATTTTATTAGTTCTTCAGTGATTGATAAATTATTTTGTCTTGCTCTTACGCATCTTCAATTAGATTTTTGCATTTATTGACTACTCAATTAATAGAAAAGATGGTATTAGAATTAAATAATGAAGGACGTTTGTCAAAAATTCACATGATGGTTGAATGGAAAAATTACGAATAACTCAACATCACAAATGGAGAAAGTAGAATTCATAAAACACCCCCAAAAAAATTTTACATAATAAAAGTGAGCCTCAAATCATGCCAAGTAACTCTAGAAACATTCAAAATTACGCTTATCATGAGACCTTCTTACAGCGGATATTCCTAATTTAACTTACCTTTAGCTTTCACGTTTCTCTACAATGCATAAACCTTCCGAGATGCATTCAAATTAATACATTGAGCCGAAATGTTACAATTCGACAATCCACTAGTAATGGGTAATATATCCTACAAGCTGCACCACACCTCCTTCTCCTGCCTCTGCCGACGTCGAGAAGTTTAAGAGTGGTAATCCAAAATCCTCGCAATGTTGCGCAAGGCAATCAATATGTATTATTACCCTACTCAAGCCATTCAAACTAACTTCCCCGAATCAGATGCAACGATTAGGAATTCGCGAATTCTGTCGAGCAGACAATAGGTATCATAGCAGTGTCCGGGGGACTCTAAAGAGGATTAAGGGAAGCATCGAATCATAATCTATGACTTTCATGTCTTGCGTCAGATAGAATTAGTTTATGGGATCGGGTGCAAAAAGTCAATGAAATATTGGTTTTTTTTTGTGGTTTTTAATTTTCACTTTTCGAAAGTTACTCAGTGAAAAACGTGGAAAAGGATTGTTGCTTTTAACTTCCACTTTCTCCATTACAATGAAAATGAAATCTTACTTTTTAAAGAATATAAAATATACCACAGCCTATAGTGGCAAACGTTAACTGAGATCCACCAAAGAATGATCCTTAAAAGGGGTTGATGCACTTCAAGTCAGCCGATGAGCAATGTTCTTACAGGTCGTGATATAGAATTCGGAAGATTGACATATCACCTGAAGTGAATTCTTCGTCACTTGACTTTGGTTCTAAATTACGAGGTCCAACACCGTGATGCTTCCATATACGAGGTTGATAAAACAATCAGTCAATTTATCAATGAACTTCTGTTACAAAACAAAAACATCTACTTTTAAATGGAGCAAACATAGATAGAGTTTCAGTAATAATTCTAGAATAACCCAGCGTAACAGTCTAAGGTCATTCACAACATTCCATTATTTTGTTTTTCACCAAATTTTGGTTTTTTACAGTTTTTTTTTAATAATTATGTCTTTTTTGTCAATATTAATATTTGTCAATTCATATGTTGGCTCTAAATTACAAGATCCAAGTGCACTCGTGTTGCTTCCAAGTGCAACGTTGATTAAGCAATCAGTAAATTTATTAGTAAACGTCTATGCTAAAATACAAAAGCGTCTACTTTTAAATGAAGCAAACATAGAGAGTTTGAGCAATAATTCTCGAATAACCCAGCGTAACATTCTAAAGCCTTTTCCAACATTGATAAATTATACTCCATTGTTTTGATTTTCTCCAAATTAAATTTCTTACAGTTTTATAAAAATTATATCTTTTTTTTTTTTGATTTTTAGTAGTTGTCAACTTATATTTTTATCTAAGGTGTTAGGTTTTCTTTAATAGCATAAGATTGCCAAACTAAAGCTATAGTATAATTCAGAGTCCAATTTGTTTCAAGCAGTTTAATAATTAACAGTAAATAAAGTTAACGCCAAATTGCCTCAGCAAGGCCGTCTGTCTTCCAGGACAGGTACTTTTTGAATGAATCTCGTCGAATTAATGGCACCGAATAAATCTCCACATGTAAAATAAAGTAACAAATGATAAGAATGAATCTCTCAGAATGTAAAGCATTTAGTGATGTCGTTCCTCAAGATTACTAACAAAATATCTGAAAATACTACATGTTAAAATAACTATAAGACTTAGAAAATAAGCCAGACTCCATTACTGGAAAAGAATCTTATTCACATGCTCTGGTAATAATACCATATATATTCTGAATTCACATCCGTATAGGCAGTGTCTTACTTTCCTTTAGTACCCATTTTCCTTTGAATAAATTTATTTTTCCTCTCTAAAATATGTTCCAGAGTTTGTCTTTATTTGACGGCAAATAGATTTCTAACTTTACATTCTAAAAGGGAACATTATTATGATAAGAACGTTCCAAAATGTTACGCAAATAAGTATTATATTAAGATTTGTATATATCACCCCCCCCTTTACCGAAAATGTATTAATGATATAAATTTTTGATACCGAGAAAGCTTACGAATTGAAAAAGTTTCGAGTTTACGTTTGAGTTTGAGAGTATGCATAATATCTATGGTATTTATTTTTCAAAACAAAACCCCTCTACAATACTGAAAAAACATTTAAATTCAATATACGAAGGTATATCCGTTAGGTATAATCATTATTAAAGTGCTAGTACTCATTCAAAACATAATTTTTGGTCAGGATATGGAGTTTCCATTTTTGGTCTGATATTAAAATTCAATCTTTTATCTTTAAAAAAAATCTGTTTGAATTTTGTTTATATCTTATTTAGAAGTTGAGTTACATTTGTTTTGATATTAGTTGATTACGAATTTCTCTGACTAGAAAGGCTCTAAAAAGATATTTTTCGTTACTACTAAATAGAATATCTGAAAATGAACCTGAAATTTTATATATATCTCTTTCAAATACTTATATAAGGAGCGGATGTTTCGTAAGGTATTGTATTCAGTAAATTTTTCTTTCTTATTTTGCAATAAAGGGAAAATTACGCAACAACTTTTAGAAAAATTTAAATGTTCGGAACTTAAATTCACAATTTCATCCGTAAGGGCTATGTTATCAAAATAATACTCTATTTTATAAATAGATATGTATACTGTTTTATATTCAATTTAGAAAATGTCAGTATATTTATTTCACTTTGAGTTACCATGTTTTGTGCAAGGTCTTAATGTTTGCTTGTATTTGTATGAAATGCACTTTTCACAGTAGAAATGTACACTAATAAACTTTCTTTGGGTTCTATTCTAATTTTGAAGCCACGCGAGATCTCAAAATATGTATTTGTAGGCAAAATTTACTTTAATTCAAAAAGCTTTCCTCCAAGTTGTACTGTTACCTTAAAATCGATATACAAGGAATAACATTAATACCTAAATATTATTAACAAATAACAGAGAAATCTAGATAAAATTCATTTTTTACATTAATTAATCTGTATGTACATAGTGTTAAAAACTATATCTATTGATATCAATCTTTTTAGTTACAAGATGTAGATTAAAATGATTTATAATATTGTAAAGTTCTTATTATTAATCGGTGTAGTATAAGTTTTAATAAGTGTTCCGGTGTGTCATAAATATTTAATTATTACTAAAAATAATCACGATGGAAGCTTATGTTTTATTTATTACTCTTAAGACTTCGCTACACAGGCACCATCCAGATTTATATATTTCTCCCAGTTAGTCTTGAGCTTATGAAGACCGTCATTGTAGAACTGGACATGTTGAACTCTATTTTCTATATATAGCGGAAACATATCATTCTTAACAGCTGTAATTTATAACGTTATTTGCAGCTAATATAAGAATCAATTAATCTGCAGAATAAATTTTACTAGTTATATCGGTTATTTCTTAGAAATAATTAAACTTTAACTCTACCCGTAAGTACAAATTACATTAATCCTGTTCTTCAAAACATATATAGAATTTATCTCAAAATCAAATATTTTACCAAATTTACCGTTGAAATAGTATGAAGCAAAAAGTACTTTATTTACTTAATTTTTTAAAAGTACTTTTGCATAACTTTTTCTTTGTATTCGATTAAATCTCTTTAAAATCTCTCCTCCTTTATAAAAGTAGCGTTTCAGAAAAGCACGGTCTCGGCTTCGAAACACGTCGTCTACAGAATGGATTATTAGAAAATTCTTCAAAATTAGTTAAGCTTTAAAGATTCCGTACGTCATAGTAGGTAAAGTATTTTGTATAATAGCGAGAAAACTTGTGAAATCTTCGTGAATTAACTGCGAATTTAACTGATAAGTCTTTCATCTTGTGAGGTGTTGCTTCATGACTACATACGAGGGTGGTTAAGAAGTATGTATGATAGAAATGGGAAATAGAACAGTAATTCATTTTAGTATCGTTCATTTATCTCCGTATTTCTCGTTGCAGTAATTTTTTTGGCTGTCTTTACGTTCTTTGTTTCTCATTGCTTGGTGCATAGTGTAAAAAGATGAATCAAAGTCAAATTGAAGACGGCAGTTCTGCATGGCAATCAACAAAGCCAATTGATAAATTAATATCAAATAAGTTTTAATACCGTTTGAAAAATTGCATCTCACCACAATTGTAGTATGTACTTGCCTCAGCAGTGCACTCTATCGTAAAAGCACGCACATTTTGAACCCTCACTGGACAGCGTAAAGAAGCAATCAAATTTTTATTTAAAATCATGCTGTAAAAATTAACTTTTAATTTAAATTACAAACAATATTTACATTCAAATATTAAGTAAAAATACTTTTGAACGCTTTTGTGAGCTTCACGACAGAACGATCATTTCGTAAGATTGAAGAAGCTATGAAATCATTCTTTCTTCATTTTTGTCTCAACAAATATCTCCAAAAATGAAATATCTGTATTCTAATTAAAGCTGAAATATATTTAGGGAGTTTTAACTATAATTACACGTTTTTTTTCACTTTCGTTTTGACATTTCGTTGGTTTTTGTAGGAGACAACGGCCAGAAAAATTCGTGAAATACAAATAAAAAAATTAATTTAGAAATGTTTTTTCGGAAACTTCATTAAAGGTGGAAGTATTTCTCATTACTTCAATAATACTTTCTTCAGGAGTTAGAAATGAATACAATTCTAAAACTGGTACAAAATTAGAAGTTTAATTTTGTAACTTTCTGGTTGAAACTTAATGAATGTGAGCTGAATTCAGAAAGGAATCCTATTTAAAACGAAAACTAAATTTCAAAATTAAAAAAATTAATGCTCTTTCTGTAAAATTTTAATATATTTTTACGCGTAAATTGCATACGGAATGGGAAATTATAATTAAAATAAGTTTTTTAAAAGCAAAACTTCAGTCAAGGGAAATGAAAGAAAAAAAAAAATAGGTAACGTTTTGTTACCTGTATTTCATTTGTACGAAAATAAAATATTCGCAAAGAATAAAAGCTTTTCTTAATAATGAAACATTATTAACTTTTCTTTTATCATTTTCTAGCCTTTTCAGATTTATGTTTCAGAATTCAAGAATTTGGATCAAAAAATAATAATTAACTTAACATTGTCTCACATTTTAAAGCGCTTTTTTTTCGTACGTTTATAAAAAAAGCACTTTTAAAACTATATCTGGATCACAAAGGATCAGATATAGTTTTTAACAATTTCAAAAACTACATCTGATCCTTTTATATACCAGTCATTACTTGAACTCCATACATGGAAACCTTGTTTTAAATAAAAAAAAAAATGTTTGATCTCTCAAAATAGTCATATCTTATTATTTATTTGATCCTATAAATTTTATAAAAGACACTATAAATTTTTTTTATCCAAAATTTTTTTTTTTTTTTTTTTTTTTTTTTTGTGGGGGGGACGTTGGAATTTTTGCGTTTTCCTCTTCTCTTCGAGGATTTATCAATTTAAATTGCCTAAAAGCTCAATTTCTTCTCAACCAAAATGAAACGTGATTAGGTAAATTAGATGAAGACAGAAATGAAATTAGATGAATTTGAGATATATAATGAAATATTAATTATGTATAAATTAAACAGAATTGAAGGAAAATGAAGGGAAATTGAGGAAAACGACTTGCGGACCGGTTTGTATAATTATTATCGAATTATTTTAATTAGATTTATGGATTGAAGCGAATTCTAGTTAACCTTTTGATGCCTAGGAGAATCAACATTTTTCATTCTCTTATTATGCTCAATGCTACGATCAAAGGGTCAATGAAATTTGCGGCCATTTTTTTTCCCGAGCAGCTTTTGAATCTGTCACCCTTTCCGGATAGCTCGTCAAATTTTAGAATTTTTGACGTATAATTATGTAATATTTATAATAATTGCGACTGTCCCTTTTAAAAATTCAGCAAATGATAAATATTGCTATTTGGGAAAAGCTGGGAAAAGTTGCGCTATGTTATTAGGCCTCGGCTGGAACCATTTGCATCGAAATACATCGGACGAGCTGAACTCGTCTGCAACCATTATGATACCCTACTCGAATGCGAGATGAGCTTGTTTATAACACTCAAAGGATTAAAATGCTATATTAAGAATCGGCTGTTACAGAGAAATGTTTGAATCAGAACGAGTAATTAGGTTAGCTCAGACTTTATTATCAAATCATAATCTAAATTTACGAATTAATTGAAATTAAAAAAAAAAGCGACCTTATGTATTCAACTGAGATTATTAACAAAGAATTTTAGTTTGCTCTTGTGTTTCATCAATTTAAATTCAGTGTTTATTGACTAGTATAATAGATGTAGATATGTCGGTAGTTATTATTCACGAAGCACGAACTTCATACTATTACTGTTTTCTTCTAATTATTACTTTATAATTAGAGGTTGTTAACAAAGTTGAATGGACTGTAAATCCTCAACATAAACTTTTTTGCTTAGATAACAATCGGAAATTATGTAAATGAACGAAATAAGAATTGCAAAGTATTTGTTTTATGTTGAAAGTTTTCTTAACAGCAACGTATAACTTTTTAGATACTCTCATTCATTTGTTTGTATCAATTATTTTTACTCTAATTTATTCAACAAAAGATCTAAGTAAAAACATTTTAAATATTTACCAAGTCATGCTGCCTTAAAAAACCCATTTCCCTCTTTTCTGCTATACAATGAATATACAAAAAAGTATCTGCTTCTACGGATAGATGCCGTTCCTATTGCAAGTTGACATTATAGTTATGTTGAATGGCACCGAAGTATATGTAAAACTGTTCATTTATTAATTCTGGTTATTTCCAAGATTTCAGTGTCTATCAGACGACTGTCTATCAGTATGTACCGGAAAATAATCAACCCGAAAACAAATGTTTTGCTTCCAGTGAAACTGCTCTGAAGAAGACGAAAACGGTCTCATCGATCCGCAGTGTTACATAGAAGAATTTTTGGTATGTGAAGGGCGTCATAAAATTGACTTCTCAGAAATTAGAAAAACGATCAATGGGTTAGGTTAACTGTACACCCGCTTGTTACTGATAGCTTCACTTCACTTTATCAAGTTTAAGTATTTAATCATAAAAATACAATATCACCAGATAGGAGAGTCGAGTCCAAGTATATTGATACCTTATTATTTTTAGTCAAATTATAAAGATCTCTAATCTCTTTGTGGTCACGTGGTTTAATGCTTCATCGGGAGAGCAGGATCTCTCACATACAAGCCTTAAAAATTTTTGTTTTTCGGACGAAAACTGGATTGCGACGACCTTGATTTTCAGAGTATTTACCTTTTAGGTCACGTTCCTCTCCAGAATGCAGTCATTCCGGATTTTCTGCTGCAGAAGCTCCCACTTCTATCGTGCATTCGAAACTCAATATCTGTCAGATGCACGCGTTCTATAACTATATCATGTTGTTCTATTTTTCCGGTTGGGAGTCTTAAATGATGAGTTCAAAACGATACACAAAATCAAATAAACCCTAGCATTAGAAAATCAAGCAAAAAAATTATATCAGGTGAAATAAACGAAAATTGTGTGCTGCGTAATATGCAACTAAGAAAAGCAGAATTATGCAATATTCTCGTACAAAATACAATGAATACTTTTGCTTGGAGCATGCTGTTATGATGTGCAAAAATTGTTGAATCCAATTATCTAAAATTGAATATAAATTTGAATAACAAAAAAGTGTATATTTATTTCATTCCCATATCATCGTCTTGTACAATTTTATTTTGTATTTCTATGTACACATATTCTGGATTTTTAATAGAATGTTGCCTTTGATATGATTTTCTTTTGTAATTTATCTCTTAACTTTTCATACTGTAATTGCAATTGGAGACTGGTATATTGTGTTTTATATTTCCGAAATGCTACTATGTACATTTTAATGTTTGAAGAAATAAATAAACTAAAAATCAGAATTAAAAAAAAAAGGCGAACAAAGGTTAAGGTGGTACCTGGAACTATATATATATATGCTCAATGTAGCGTTAAACATAATTAAATTAATGCTAATAAAATAAATTAAACTATCCATTATCGATTCACTTGGGGTTGAGCGAATATGATTGCAAGAAATGAGAGTTCTATTCCTAAATCTTTCCCCTAGCTTTTCTAAGGACCATCTGATTATTTCGTAGATTAGAAAGTTGTAGATTAGAACTCATTTATATTCACTGTCATCATCTAACTAACTTCAAATTTCAATATTAAATTCTCCGCAGCTTGTACAAATATCTGAGAAAACTTATTCATTACACTTAAACTTTCCTTCATATCACACGAATAACGTTTTTTCTTATTGGAATGGATTTCGAATTAAAAAAAAACAATCAGAAAGAACCGCGAAAATTTAAGGGAAATGCTTGATTGAGTTCAACGTGAAACAGTGAGTTACCTCTCATTACCCTTTCATAACACCAGATTTACTTTTCGTAATACAATAAATTTTGTACCTCGGATGTGTATAATTATAAATAAGCGGTTTTGTAATTTAAATAGAATTATTTCTCACATTTAACCTAAATCACTCATTCCAAAGCTCTGTTGTAAACCTCTATTTTTACTTACAGTTAAAATAATCCGCGTTTACATTGTGTCCTTCCGCCAAATCGAAAAAGCCAACTTCGTAGCTTCCTGTTTACGGCACTACACAAAGGCCACTTCCTTTCCTCATCAAAAAGCCACTTCAAAACAAACAAAAGAAAAAGTCAACAAAAACCCAATTCAAATCTGCTTCACTTATGTGAAAGACAGAAAAAAAAATCCCTCTTTTCCCTTAAAGTACTTAAACGGAAATAGACACAATAACACGAGCCATTCATGTTAACTAGAACATTAAGAAACAAATATTTGGAAAAGTTCCCTACGCTTCTCCCTCGACGAACAAATCAAATCAAATCCTCAGAAGTTGGTGTGCATGGCAATTTCTAGGAGAGGCATTATCCTTTATCTGAATAGATACCAAGTTATTTGTCAAGAGATTACGTACTGCGATTGGCAACGCAACTGGGAAAGGATTCACGTAATGTTTTACACGCAACGAATTTCGATAGCAGCGCCCTCCGTCGGTGGAGGGTCTTATTGTTTACGGGATTAGGTCTTCTTGTCAAGTGCTCCTTCTACTTTTGATGATGTGTTATCTATTTTGGCATTATCCGGAATAACGGATTGAGAGAGGTTTACGGACAATCTTTTCCTTTTTTTTACGGTTTGCTTCTGTGATAAAGGATTTTGACTGGGAAAATCGTCTTCTGGTTGCATATTTGCGAGTCTTTTGTTTGCTAAGATAAATGGATTTGAAAATGAATGTTCTTTCTTTATTTTTTCGTTGCTTCCACGGTACTCTTTAAGTCTTTGCTTAAACTTCGAGAAAACCTCTTTTCGTTTATTCTTTTCCAAGATTGATCTATCCAGGGATATTTAAAGAAAGTTTCGGGAAGTATACAATAAACGGAAAGAATGATGTTTCCGACCAAAAGCTGGTCTTAGAATAGGTAGTAAAATGGAACAATACCCAACAGTAAGATTTGTTCTGAAACACCTGATGATTTCAAAGAGTCTTTTTAGTTCTAACAAAAAGAATTGAATTGTGTCTTTAGTTTTTTAAACTCATTTGTAGATAAATTTAAGAAATAAGTCTAAGTGAAGTTTGATTAGTTAAATATATTTAGCCTGAAAAGCAGATCCTTACTTTTGTGCAATAAAATACTTATGAAAATTCAATGACAAACGAAAACAAATATACACACAGATATAGAAGTAATAGGTAATATTCTTATAACCAAATAATCTAAAATAAAGTAATTAACTTTCAAAGCAATTGCAGTAAAGAAAAAGTAAAACTAAACTTTTTTATTACTACAAAAAAATGATTGATTTTTAAATTCCTACTATTAGCTCCCACACTTTCCCTATATATATCTTATTCAAATTTTCAATCGTTAATAAAATACTTTTTACACATCCACTCAAGTTCAAATACATTTTTTAAACTTGTAGTAGATGACACTCGATGTTAATACAGTTTTTTCAAATATTAATTCATTTAATTAAATTTAATTGTTGAAAATGCAGTTTAGCCCAACCACTCGGAGCAAATTCAAAAATTGCCGAAATAGGCGATTTTTTTGGCTGAACATTAAGTCCTCAAAGCGGACCAGGTTAGCCAAATTTGGCAATATACCGCCAAATAATTCCTGTTACAAAGGGTGGTTGGGCTAAACTGCATTTCAAGCATTAAATTTACTGGATGAATTATGAAACAAGCCAATGCTTTCACTACGTCATTTGATTTGAAATGCAAAGATAGTAGAGCGTCTGCGTAGAATATTCATGCATTTGGATATCGAATCTCGTCGAAGCATAAATTTTTTTATTTGATTTTGAAATAATTAACTTTAGTTTTATATAGGAGAAAAAAATTCTCTTATATAAGATATTTAGTATGATATAAATTTAGGAATAAATACAGTCAGTGACGAAGCGCTTAGATTGCTGGAAAAAAATTTCTTTTGCCACTTAATATTGTGATTCTGTCATATGTATATGCATATTTATATGAATTGTAATTGTTTAATAAAAAGTAACTAAAAAATATTCCTTGTTGATCTAAGTAGGGAATGTCATGAATTTTTTTTTTATGTTACTTGTTTTAAATAAAGTCAAACTAGAAACAACATGAGCGTCAATGGCGATGGATCTCGTAATTTCGAATCTGTCACATGGCGAGGATGATACCTGAGTTGGCCCCTCCCTCATCTAATTTCAAACCCATGCCAAAGGGAGGACTTGGGATCTCGACAGATTTAGAGTGCATCAGCCCAGCTTCTCGGGCTGATGCACTCTAAATCTTCTTATCATTAGGATTCGGGTGTCTTCAGTATCATTAGGATTCGAACCAGCAACTCGAAAAACGCTGGCTTCAAGTCTGGAACCATGACCGCTTAACAAACGCAACTCTTATAATAACTTTTTTACAGTTATGATAAAATAGAAAATAAAACTGTAACAATAAAGAGTTTAAGGGTTAAAACGATCATTAATCTTTAAAAAAAAGATTTCAGTTCTCTATTTTCCTGAATAATTTTAAATAAAACTCACGCACATGAAAATTGTTTAATTATTACCTGAAATATGAGATTAAAAACGTACATGCTTATTTCTAAACAATTTCAATCTGCATCCAAAATTTTAAATCTCCTTCTTTCAAAATTTAATTTTTCGTCTTTTCGTGCAAGATACCCCTTAAACACTATTTAACACAAAATGTATGAAATTTTTAATGAAATATCACACTATTTTGCATAATTTGAACAAAATTACTCTGTTTTGTGAGTAGTTTGTTATTTTTTCTCCGGTAGGTAATATTAAAATCTTAAAATTTTCAAAGGAAATTTCAATAATCCTGAAAGTATTCAAAATCATAATAAATCTCAAATGGGTTTAGTTTATTTAAATACCTAAGCGCTTCCTTGCTTTTTAAAACAAAAACTTCATATTCCAAAGAAAAAAGGTTTTTAGAATCGTGCCTGCAAATTAATAAACCCTGAACTAATTTAAAAACAACTCGTTATAATTAAGCCATATTTTACTAATTATTTCTCATTTATATGAATATTTAAATTTGTTTATCGCAGAATAAATTATAAGTTATCGCATACAAAAATTTGAAACATTTCCTTCAAATTTTAAAAAGATATGAATACTCGAAGATAGTGAAAAACGTACTCAGCACATTATGTTTAATGGTCGTATGACTCTTTATAAACATTCCAGAGTTTTAAGATATATAAGTAATAATTATTAATTATTATTAAGGGAAAGAAATTAAAAGTAATATAAAACTGGAAAAAAATTTATTTGTATGATAATGTTGATATTTTTATTCGGAACTGTATTGCATTAAAAATATATTCAGAATTTACAAAAGACTTGAATAGAATTTGAAAAGAGATTGCAAAAAGGAAGAATAATAACAATAGAATTATATATTATTTTGCAGACAGTTATAAGGTATTGCCTTATGAAATAACAACAATGAACTTTAGTATGTTCATTTATCATTTAAATCGATTCCATTTTTTTTTAAATGCACAATAACAATATTTGAGATTTCGTTATCAAAACATAAATACTACAAATAGCAGTTTAAAATATTGTTACTACATTTGAATAAAACTTTATACAAAGGATTTTCGAAAAAGTTTCTTCAAATTAAAAAGTTTTTTGCGTCTTTTATAAAATAAAAAAAAAAAAAAAAAGAATAAACACTGGATTTGAAAAATCCATAAAATGCATCAAGTAAAATACTGTAGAAAAGAAACCTTAATACATGTTTAGAAATTTTCTATTCATGGAGATAAAAATCTTTCGAATAATTTATAATTACATACGATCTCCTTTACAATATTGTATGAAATCTTAAGATTTTCCATAAAAGATTTCAAGTGGTAAATAAAAATTAGAATAATTTTCATTGGTACTTAATCTCCCTATTTTATTAATTTTAAAGAAAGTAATTATAATAAATTTCTATGGAATGTTTTGCAAAGGACAGATTTAGCCACGCAAAAGGCGCTTTTTGTATAATTATTATTCAACTACAGTATGAAATATAAGAATTAAAGTAAATGATGAAATATCGAGAACTGAACAATAGTAAACTTTTCCGATATTCAAATTAAAGAAAACGATACATTATTAAATTGAATTTATTCATGCTGTATGTAATTAAAATTAAAGCAAATGTTAATTTATTAAATTGGAATACTATCTCAGCTACATCTAATTAAAATTGAAGCAAACGGTACGGACTTAAAACGGGACCGGTTAGGCGAAAGGTGACCCAACTAAAAAAATAGCCCTTTGGGCGGCTAAAAAAAATGTTATATTTTATATTGTACCTGAGTCAAATCTTACGTTTCATCTTTGTGAAAGAAAATATTACCTATCCCACTTAAAATGACGTATTATTATATTTTACTAAAATCGCCTGATCACTTCAAATTTATGTTACACTGGAAAACTAATTAAAAATATTCCCAAAAATATTTTTATTTAAATTATGTTTACGTAGAGATAAGGTGTTCTTAAAGCCATTTTATAGTTTATCTTATTATTAATTATATTTTAAGGACTAATTAAAACGAAAGAAAGAAAAAATACATTATACAATAATTTAAGCAGAGCCAAATAGTCTAAGCGCAAATAATAAATAAAGTTCTGTATATATTTATAACGTTCATTAATGAAGAGATTTCATAACAATAAAAAAAATTCTCAGTTTGATGAGATTTATTTTAATTTGAAAAAAAAAATTGAAATTAAAATTTATCCTTAAGTAAACAAATTAAAATTTAAAATCATTTTAGGAAATCATTTTGATTTTTAAATAAGGTTGATATATTATATTTTCGTAATAAAGTGAAATATATTTCTCTATTATTTTTTATCTATTAACTCTACAATACACAACACACTTTTCTTGCAGCGTTGTTTAAAATTGGCTATAAATTATAGATTTTACTGAATTTATAATAAAATAACGATATTGTATGAGAAGAAAATTTGTTTTAATTACTAAATTAAACAAATTTATATCTGAACACTTTATGTTAAGTGTAATTAAACAGTAGAACATTAATTTTTATACAGAATATAGATGTCTAAACAAAAATCGTTTGATTATAATATCATGAAAAAACAAACTGTATAAAGAAAAAAAAACGTGATAAACAATAAAAAATAGCCATAAAAAATAAAAGTACATTTTAAAGGTAATTAAAATTCCAGTTTTAAATTTATTTATGTTTAAAAATAATTCTTATTAGTTTACTTTTTATAAATGTTTTTTTTTTCTAATTTTCAATGAAATCTCTCAGTTAAAGCGTTGTTCAGTTACTTTTCAAAACGGAACCAATTGTATATATGCCAACAATCTCTCACAATTTCCCTTTCGCCTACAAAATTCACAAAGAGATGGCGCTTTCTTATGTTTAATCAAAATTTAACTTAAATGGTTGATTTCTTTAAAATACAGTTTAAAAAAATAAAAAAAAATTATATTTGTATTGGGGAACACACAACTGTACACAATTTCACATTTCTAGAATACAAGAAAATAAGAGAAAATCATTTAAAATATGCCATCTTTAGGGAAACGAAACAAGTTAAATAAAAGCTCTTGTTTTCTTATTTTTTTTTCTGAAAAGAAAATAAGTTTATTTTACTTTATCATCTGTTTTGTATAGAAATTACGTATTGAACAACAACATAACTATTGTTATGTATCTGCTAATGCATACTGATAGTCGTTTACAAGAAATGAAAGTAATTGAAAAGTACTTGCAACGGTATGTAAATTTTTGTTACGAGAGGGAATTTTTAATTTAGGCTTAATATCGTACTTTATCTCTCTTCCATAATTTTCACTGGAAATGCCAATTTTTAAGTGAATGGTTTGGTTTAAAGCAACTTTTTCCTTCAAATCGATACAAATTTATTACTCCACTTTTTTTCGATGTCGTTTAAGGCTTTATTTTTCTTTTTTCTCCTTGTTATGTATGATTTAAATAGATGGGGTTGAAGAAAATTTTTTATCGTATTTTTTCCTTTTTTTTTTTTCTACATCATAGTCATAAAAAAGGTTTTATTTTTTTTTTCTAGTAGATCAGATTTTGTTCAAAAACGAATACATCATCTTATGCGCACTGTATAAAAAATGTACAACGGCAATTTAAAGATTTAATTTTTCTTTTTCGCTACGCTCTCATAAATTTAAGCAATCCTTTTGAGAAGACTTCGCTTTGAAAATAGATATATTTTTAAATCCAGAAAGTTACACATATACTAAGAATACTTAATTTCTTAAAAATTGAAAGCTATAATAACTTTAAAAATTATAAATTAATATACATACATCGTTTGTTTTTTAAAACGTGTTCCTTTTCAATACACTTGTGTGCGTAGTTGCCTAGTGGTCATGATCATGGTCATGGACTCACGACAGGCGGATTTCGGGCTCATTATTTGAGGCCTCAAAAGACCCACTGTGTGGTCGGGGTTGATGCACGTTAAATCTGTCGAGGCACATAGTTAGCGTGGTGTAGAAGTTAGAAGAGGGGTGCCAGTTCAGGTATCGTCTTCGTCATTTGACCGAAGCTCAAAATTATGAGGACTGTTATCAATAGCCCTCGTAATATCTCTAGTGCGACGTTAACGAAACCAAACCAAAAACTCTTACGTACATTTTTACATAATTCGAAATTTAAGCAAATCATTTGATAAGAAACTAGGTGCGTGTAAACCTCAACATACTGGATGAGAAATTTTTTTTTCACAATCTAATTAATGATGTTTATTAAGAAATCATAATTATGATTTTGTTTAAATAACATAATTATTTGGTTTTGTAATAGATATTAACAGTTTTATCAAACTGTCCAAATGTGATTTATTCGTCAATTGACCAAGGATCAAATTGTTTCTTGTCCAACGTTAATAAAACCAAACGTTATTAGATGTACGAAAGTTACTGAGGGCTTTAGTTTTTTTTTTTTTTTTTTTTTTTTTTTATTAATTTTTTATTTTTTAAAATAAACATAGATTTTAATTACAGAAGTATGAAGAGAGAGGGGTGCCAGCTCAGGTAACGTCCTCGTTATTTGACCTAAGTTCAAAATAACGAGATCCATCGACAATAGCCCTCGTGTTGCGTCTTGTGTGAAGTTAATAAAAACCAAACCAGCCAACCTTAAGGGTTTGTTCTTTAGTATTACGGTCTAGTGACAAAGAAAACCCGTCACGGTAAAGGAGAGAGGGTGTGAGCGGTACTATTTCAATGACGCAAGAGACAAACTGCTGCGCCAAACATGGTAAATCAGCGATCTAGACGAGTGAAATAACTTAGAAATTGGTTGTCAAGAAGAAGGGACGAAAATAGTGATGGATCGCTAGGTTATCCCAGAGAAGCGTCACCCATGTTTACCAAAGAAGGCAAAACCCATGTGACCAAAAAAGGTCATTGAGGGGCTTCGGATTCAAAAGGGGAGCCTCGGAAAATGGAACGGCTATCATCCCTTCTATAGCTGGTCATTTATAGCATCCGGACTCGAACGCTCGATTCGACAGAAACACACACCGGTCTTGAGCTTGCGACTATGACTATTCGGCTACCAATACGTAACGTATCTATATAATGGTCTTTCGAAGATTAAGATTCTTGAATCCTTGATTCTCCAGGTGAGAGTCCGTAACCCTACGAACAGGCTACTGAAGCTCCTACAGCCGACCCGAGGGGAATTTGAAAGATGCGAGAGTACAAAACTCCAAACTGCAGTATGATTCTTTAAAAAAAACAATAAGAAACCTAGTGGTCAAGGTCATGGACTAGTGGCCGGTGGTTTTTACTCAGTCGCGAGTTCGATCCTTGGCCACCAAAGACCCGCCATGTAGCCGGGCTGATGCACGTTAAATCTGTTCGGGGCCCAAAGTCCTCCCGTGGGCGTGGTGTGGATATTAGGAGAGGGGGGTGCCAGCTCAGGTGTCGTCCTCGTCACTTGACCGTGGTTCAAAATTACGAGGTCCGTCGCCAATAGCCCTCGTGTTGCTTCTAGTGCGACGTTAATAAAAACTAAACTAAACTAAACTAATTAAATTTTTAGTTTTGATCCAATTGCATATATATTTATTTGAACATTTTCTCGCTATTAGCACATATTTTCCGTCAACCAATGAGATAAAAAAAAAATAAAAACCGTATGTTTCGTAGTATTGATTGCTTATTAACGGTGTGGCCGCGGTAACCTCGAGTTGCTTTTATGTGCATCGTTATTAAACAATTAATCAGTTAATAGAATAAAGCAATTAAGATATTAAGGTTGGTTGTTACGAAATCTAGGTAAGAGAAACCGCAAGTTCGTCTCTGGACTTGGCTCCATATTGCAACGACCATCGCCAACACAACTCGAGTTGCTCAAGAGAACGATTTATTAGAAACCGAGCAACACCATCTCCGAGCTTACGCTTAAAACGCTGGAATATTTTGAAACGTTTGGTGAAAAAATATTCTTCAAAGGACTCTCGAGAGTTCTAGAATTTGAAATGTAGAGCAGCTCATCGATTGGAAATCTCTGGAGATACATTCTATTTTAACGTTTTCTCCACCCTGAAGATCAAAATCAAACGACAGTACTTTCAAAGTAGAGGAGAAGTGACAGCTGAAAAAATATTTATTCTTTTTCTCCCTCTTCTTTTGTAAGATAAGTCACTGTTTATGCGGTAATAGAAATCCGTAGTTTTTTGCTCTGATAACTTGAAGAAATAATGGTAGGAATATGATAAATTTTGTGTATAAATATATATTACTTATAGTGCTTAGTTATTAAATAAAGATTTTCGATAAATCAGTGTTACGAAATCAAATTTAAAATCAATCTAAAATACTTCAGAAATTCAATCATTTTTACTAATGTTAAAATTTTCTTTGTTTTTTTATTTTTTAATAATTTTCGATAGTTTATTCTAATTTCTATATTATGCAAGGAGATATTTCAAAAAAAAAAAAAAAAATTGCATGAATTGGTTTTCTAATTCACAAAAAGCAAAACTTGCAATTTTTTAACCAAAATTTAATTTTTGCCGAATCCGAGTTCTATTTATTTCTTCCAGTTTTATTTATAATCAAAACTACATGAAAAATAAAAATTTAAAATGATTGCAAAGTTTTTGTGTTTAAATGATGTATTTATTCTCTACATAATAAATAAATTTAATATCTAAAAGAATATTGGTCCATAAAAATATTTTTGATTAAAGAAATTATGTACAACAGGATGTTTATTTACATTCTCATTAAGACTTGCACATTATAGAATCTAAAGTACTTTATTTTAGATCTTTTATTTGTAAGCAAATAGTTAAATTGTTCTTTCTAATTAAATTAAATAGATTTTCAGCAAAATTATGAATTTTTACGATTGATATAATTTCGTATGTTAAATGTTATCACAAGAAGAGTAAAACAGGTAAACAGTTAGTATGAACTCAAACCAATAAAGTTCTGTTGAGATTACTATTACCTTAATTATTATTAAAACTAGATTCAATTATATCCATTGTAATGGATATTTTAAAAGTATTTTCATTTATAAATTACGATTGAGTTAATAAAGATTTCATTATTTTTATATTAACAAATTATATCTTATAATTTATGTTACTTGATACAAATGAAATTCTATCATGATAATATATTGTATTATCTACAAATTTCAAAATGGAATGCTAAAAACTACAGTTCGATATTTATGCGTGGTTGCCTAGTGATCATGGGCGCGGACTCGCGGCTGGGGGTTTTCGTCGAGTCGCGGGTTCGACTCTTGATGCCACTATAGAACCGCTATGTAGCCGGCGCTGATGCACGGTAAATCTGTTGAGACCCAAAGTCTTCTCGTTGGCGTTGACTTAATGTACTTGCCTTTTTTTGGTAAGTAATGGCATCATGACTCCGAGGCAACCTAGTAATATTTTTCTTTTCCGTGGGATTTAATGTCTTTGATAAACACGAAAAACCTGATTACCCTAGCGATCCTTCTCTATTTCCGACCCTCCTTCTTGTCAACTAATTTTTGTCCTTTTTCAATTTTTTCACTTCTGGACCACAGTTCATTCTCGTTTGGCGCTGCATAGCCACAACTGCCTCATGCGACAATAACCTTTACATTCACTGACACTTCCGTTGGTGTTATGCGCATGTTAAGAGAATGATATCAGTTCAGGTGTCGTCTTCGTCACTTGACCCAGTTTCGAAATTACAAGGTTACCTTCGAGGTTCGAAGCTACACCTTGTTACCAATAACAAGGTGTAGCTTCTAGTGCGACCTTAATAAAACAAAACAAAAAGAATGAATATTTATGCTGTGGCTGCATGAGCCTACTAATCGTGTTCGCGAACTTGCTGTCGGTAATGTTTTCATCAAGTCTTCCGTTCGATACCACTAAAGGCTTGCTATGTAGTGAAGATAATGCACTTTATAACTGGTCGATGTCTGAAGACTTTCCGTGATATGGTTTGGAAGTCGACCCATATGATGAACGGGTATGACAGAATAGTCCCACTGTAGCTCATGCATGTCTTAAGAAGCGACTAAAATGAGTACCCGGGGGTATACCCGGACCCTCTGTCCCTGAGGATTATATCAGGGGACCTCAGGGACTTGTCTCCTTTTAGTAAGAACTGGTATCATGACCTCGACACACTTTAGTGATCTTTTTCTTTCCTATGGGTTTACTGTCTTTGGTAAACACGGGTGACGCACCTCCGGTTTACATAGCGATCCTTCTCTATGTTCGACCATCTTTCTTGTCAACCATTTATTTTTCAATTTTTTCACATCTAGACCACAGATAAATCTTGTTTGGCGCAGCATGGCCAACATCTGGCTCTTGGCCAATAAGCTTTTGATTCACTCACTCGCTCACAGGCTGTGCAGGTAGGTACTACCTCAGATGTCATCCTTGTCACTTGACCAAGGTACAAAATGACGAGGTCCGTCGTCAACAGACTTCGTGTTGCTTCTCAATGCGAAGCTGATAAGAAATATTCCAAAATTGTGTAACCCCATTTTCGGTATATGATGCTGGAAAACAATCGTTTATTTTCTAGTTGGAAATAAGTTCGCTCTCACGTTGTAGCTGATTATGTAATATCCATCTGTGGAAATAAAAACCTGCTTCTTCTGCTTTTCATTTATATTGTCGTGTAGTCGTTGCTGACGCATGTTAAAACTATGGAGCCTGAACGTTCTCCCATTAGCATGGTGGAGAAGTTAAGAGAAGAGGGTGCCAACTTCTGTGTCGTCCTCGTCACTTGACCGAGGTTCAAAATGACGGATATGAAATGCACCAATAGCACTCATGATGGGTTCTAGTGCGACGTTAATGAAACCAGCCTAACCCCGTGAGTGTCAAAAAGGGCAGTCAATATTTTTGGCCTTATATTATTTTAAAATCCGATGCTCATTTTATGATCTGGATGTTTACAAATGAATAATAGCTTCTCGTTCAGATTTTTGCATAAAATTAAGAATCTGTGTTCGAAAGACTAATCAATTGTAATTTTTTTTTTCAGTGCCCCCCAAGAAGCCAATCATAACGGATCAGAATGGCGAAATCTTAGAAAGTCTGATTGGTCCGTACAATGAAGGCGACAATCTGCACCTGATATGTGAAGCCGAGGAAGGTGAGTTTTGACTTCTGATATTAGAAAGTAGCTCAAAACCAGAAACAATGTACGAAAGAATCCCGTAAAATCTTAATTATTGCTAAGATTTAAACGAGATGTCTGGATAAAGTGTTTCTGTATATTAATCTATTGTCGCCATCGGCTACGCATGTGGGCATTTATTTATTTATATTATTATAATTACAATAATTAACAAAAAGAACAAAAAATTAATAAGAAATAAATAAAAATAATATGTAGAATCCCTCAATAATAAAAAAAAATGCAAATTTTCTGGTTTGATGGTATTGATAACAGCATTTAAGGTGTACAGTTAGTAATATTTAAATAGGGAAGATTGGATGGAATAGGTAATTATGCTTTAAAAAATAGATTTCGAACATTCTCCAAGAAGTCATGACAAAAATTATTTTAGATTAACTTGTTACATTTGTGTTAAATATGAAGAACTCGTACGCACCCCCTCCCCGGATTGTATAAAATAATTCATTTTACTTATTAATTACTATTAATGATTAGCGGTTGAATTTTTGGACGAAATTGGGTTTTTTTGTGTATTTTTATTGTCCTTCTGTTTTTTTTTTGCTTTTTGAATTCCTATCAATATACTAGTAAAATGAATAAATCGTAATAAAACTAAACACTAAGCCACTTTTTGTCAGGATAAAAATCATCCTAGAAGATGTTAATTAATATTTGTGTACATAATGGGTTATATTACAGCTATTATAATGATCACATTTGTTTGGATTTAACACATCAATCAATAACTCCCGAGACTAACCCAGAGATGGTGCTCGTAGTAAACCAGTAACCAGGTCTTTCTAGAGTACTAACCTTTGCTTGAAACGTGTCAAAATTTTAAGTCGATCGGACCAGAAACAGCTGAGTTATCGAGGTTGGAGTAAAGTCGTTTTGTAGTTTGTTTAAAAAATGGAAAAAACCGAGTTTCGTGTTCTGATAAAACATTGTTTTTTAATGGGTAAAAACA
>BMAW01081664.1:18307-28472 GCA_019974015.1 Nephila pilipes | reverse complement strand
TTGTCCTGTTTTTTTTTTTTTTTTTTGCTTTTTGAATTCCTAACAATATACTAGTAAAATGAATACATCGTAATAAAACTAAACATTAAGCCACTTTTTGTCAGTATAAAAATCATCCTAGAAGATGTTAATTAATATTTGTGTACATAATGGGTTATATTACAGCTATTATAATGATCACATTTGTTTGGATTTAGAAACTTTATTTTAAAGGAACCCGTAATATCATTAAGTTTTAATTATTATCTAAGGGTATCGTTATTTCTTAATTATTTCTAAGGGTAATCGGGATAGAAACTGTATTTTTTATTTATAATTCTCACGACTTGTCTACATAAAGGCCGTCCAGAGTTATACATTTCTGACAGCTTTTCTTGGCGTTTCGAATTCAGCTTCTATCATTGTAGAAATCAGAACATTGAACTCTGTCTTCACCAGAGAGCGAGTCACTTAAATACGCTGCTTGCTTAAAATAACCATATGAATACTGGTGATATTTACTATATTGCGCACATACGGATCAATCAATATGCAAAAAATAATTCTACCCAGTCAACTTGGCTATTATTTTACAATAATAAACACTATACGATATAATCTACCCTTTACATATCAGTAACTCATCAACTTGAAACTGTATTTATCCATGAACAAATACAGAATGAGGTGGAATATTAAATACAATAAATAAATAATGAAGCAGAAAATAATGCTCACCAGAAATTTGATATTTAGATAGATGGAGATAAGCTTTAAATATATTGTTACGAAAATATTATTTCGTGCAGGAATGTGCTTGGAGTGAAAATTAATTCCAACTCGGAGAATAACAACAAATGACGATTTATTCATAAGTCTTCAGGACAACCCATAGATAGCACAATTTGGACAATAACAGATACACAACACTTGCACAATTACATGACACAGATACAGAAACAAAACACACATTAAATACAGTCACAGTTATTACACTGTAAGATAAATCTCACCAGCTTATGATTCTTCACTGCGGACAGCCTCCAAAGTAATATTCTACACTTCCAGGACAGACTCCGACGATTCCCAGCAGACACATGTTGCTTCTTCATAAATTCACCCGACAAGCCTCGGTTCAAGTGCCACCAGCGTTAAGTCGATCCCTCGATCGATCTCAACAGAGTCTCCAAAGACAGACTCTCCGTAATAGTTCCGCTAAATTCTGGTCGAATCTCCAGAAAATTCACTCCGCCAGATTCAACCATCAGTCTACAAATTAGACTCCACAGAGAAGCTGATTCCATACACAGACCGATCCTTCTGACTCACTCTCCCGATTGTAACTCTTGGCGTATTTATACCTTTCCAACCAGGTGTGGCATTACTTAGAAAAATTCACGAAAAGTCCGTTTCTTTCTTCCCAAACAATTTTTGGTTTAGATTCTTGCACCTTCGAGATCTTCCCGTTTCTCGCCAAGTTTCTCGCCATGTCGCCAAATTTGTTGCCAAGGCGAATGGTTCAAATACTTAAACTGTCTTTTGCCAACTGGTGACATCTCTGTTCATGATCTTTTACGATAAAAGAGAGGCGTTGCAGGGAAGCGTCCAACTCACATTCGTAACAATATACACCGGTATGACGAAAATGATTCACTAGAGTTCCTTCACTTGATAGTATCACGCATCCATCAAGGAATGGGAAAAGGATTTCAGAACAGTGGATAAGTTTTTTTCAAGATTATTTTTTCGTCTTCCTTTGATCGGAAGATTCACTCCTCCTCCTCAAAGCCTTGTAGCTACTAACAATCTTCAGCAGTATTGATAATTATTAAAGAGGTACAGGTAAGTTATCGAATGGAAACGGTTCAGTGAAATTTTTTGAGGTGTTATCCTGTTGCACGACAACTCCTAACCACCCACAAACACCACCACAAAAGAGCTTTCGAAGTTGAAGAGAAAAGTCTTGAATTATTCCCCACAGTATAGACCTGTCCTCCATCGACTTCCAGATCTGCAGAGCGTACAAAAGCATTGCAGGGGCATAGGTTTAAAATCATAATGGCATCAAAGGGTGCGAAGTATGTTACCCATGGTAACTATATGAGAAAGTTTAAAATGATCAAAACAACAAATTACAGATGACGAGCTCTTCAGCTAAAAAAAAAGAAACATGGGAACAAGCATCAGAAGTTGATGTTGAAACTACAATTTATATAATTGTATGGAAGGACTAGATTTCACTTCATTATTACTGTATGTTCAAACTTGAACACTCCGCTTATCTACAGTACTTATCTCTATAGTATTGAAAATTGATTGAACGACGCGACACCATCAGCAGCTTCCTTCTCTATATAGGTGTGAAAATAACGATCCCGAAGCACCCTAGTGATCTTTTTTTCTTTCACATGGGGGTTACTATCAGTAGTGAAAACGGCTGACGAACTCCCGGGTTATAATAGTGATTCTTCTCTATTTTTGAATTTTTCCATGTCAGTCTTTTTTACCACTTTCAAAAGTCTCGTTGGAAGATAACGTTGATTGGCCTTTGTGCTTTTTTTGTGCCAAAATTTGGCACCAAAGTCGCCAAGTTTCTTTCCAAGTCGCCAAATGGTCGCAAAAATATTTTGCCATGGTTAAGGGGTCAATTGCTTAAAGTCTCTTTTGCTAACTGGTTATATGTTTTCATTTATAAGAGAGGCTGCAAGGAAGCATCAACTCATATATGTAACAATATTAATGAATTTTTTGCATAATAATAAAACAATGAAGTTCACCGATCTTCACTCCATTCGAAAACTTTTGGAACAGCAGAACTCACTCATATTCTCGTACGTAGCCACAAGTGCGTATGCAGTTGATCAGACAGCAGCTAAAGCACTTTCACGAGCAAATAGCGTTGTGTGATTAGTACGGCAGTGGAATAACACCCGTGTGGGAACCGGTTATGAAAGAATAGTCTCACTGTAGCTCATGCATGGCATGTCCTAAGAAGCAACTAAAACCGTTACCCGGATTCTAGAGGTATAGTCATGCACTCCGTCCCTAGGGATTATTTCATGGGACTGGTCCTACAAATTGGAGGACCTCAGAGGCTTGCCTTTTTAAAGTAGGTACGGAAATCCTTACCCCGAAACACTGTAGTGATTTTTTTTTCTTTCACATGGTGTTTACCGTCTTTATTTAACACTTTTTCTTTTTTTCAATTTTTTCACACGTCTCCAGATTACATATCCACACTTTACTGGCTTTGCATTCATTAACTTACCTTGTTTGGCGCATGACCACATCTAGCTTTTTCGCCATTAAAAACACTACCACTCACTCCTCATTCTGACATCTAAATCACAGTGACGCCGTGTAAGGTGTAGCATGGCCAAATCTGGCTCTTGCACCATTAAACGCGATAATCACTCATTCACTCACTAGATTGGAATAAAAGCCAAAACAGTTTCAATCATTATTTTCGAAGCACTTTACATAAATTCTGTGAAAAACCCTCTGTCTCGTTATTTATTGACTGCACCTTTTACCTCAATGGTATGACTTATATCAAAAAAGTAGAAATTTCAATCCAAAGACATAAATTATATCCATATAAGTATAACAGTTAATGTTTGTCATAAACACCTTTAATGTGACAGGAATGTGTTATTTATAGTAGATATATATCTTGCTTATTGTTCTCTGAATATCTACTGCGACACTAAAAAAAAAAAAGGAGAGAAACCTATTTAATATATTGAACTGCCAAAGTTAGGAGAAAGTCGCAAATGTTATTGCAGCTGTATGATATCCATATTCTTGGGAAAATATTTATTGAATTATTTTACCTTAACTATGGAGAATAAAATAACTTCTTCCAATCTGAATCAAATATCACAGTGAATTTATTTTTAGAAAATATCAATTTTTTTTCCAAAAAATGAAAATTATAACCTTTTAAAAATACAACCAGTCATTCAATTCTTCCTATAAAAAGATTATAGAGTACATTCAATTCTCATATATGTTATTAAGTAATTTCGATACGCCCAGGCAGTTAAGGCTCTCCTTGGTTCGAATATTTCTTTCCAAATAGCCTTTATTCAGTCTCCTTATTTGCCAACTTTATATATATATATATATATATATGTACTTTGGCTGTTTCGTTGCGTTAGTTCGAAATAAAAGATATGATACCTTGACAAATATTTACACAATTTTTATTACAATTTAATTTAAAATACTCAGGATGATATAAACAAGATAAAAGTACTTGTCGCAAAAGCAATGGTAATTCAAATGTAACATTTTGTTTGCACGTCACAAACTAAAATGGTTAGCAATGCCCATAGACACGACGTTCTAGTCGATCGTTTAGTAGCGCTCTGATTGTTCCTTTCTTCGAAATTTTATGGAAATGACCACGTCTCTTCCAAAAACACAGGGCAAAATCCTTTGTTTTGGTTGGATAGCTGAAAGAAGTAAACTAGTTATTTGTCTTGAGAACTTTAACCAATGCAGGAATTGATACCTTATAAATAGGACATCTAATGCGGGGGGTTGTTCTTGGTTCCCAGGAAACTCTAAATTTTACAGATCAGATTTCATAAGAAACTGAAATGTTTGCCGTGTTTCAATCTCCCAGATGTCTATGAGGACCATGTCTCGATATAAGGGGGACCACTGACGCACTTGCTAATTGTATTCGCCGCAATTTTAAATTTTACTTTGTATTGTGCTAAAGGTTGTTGAGTAATATTATTTTTTCCAGATGATAGTCACATCTGAAGTTTCGTTTCAGAAGTTTTCAATACTATTCACTTTCTAGTACTATTTCCAATATTATTCACTTTGAAAGGTAACGAAGTATCTTAGGCGTTATTCCCACTAGTGGAGTACCCGAGGGAAAAGGGGTGTAAAGAGATGTTGCTTAACTTATGAAATTTCGTATGCTTAGCAAAACTTATAAAATTTCGTTTCATAAGTTTTCAATACCATTCATTTTCTAGTACTATTTACTCCTATAGGTAACAAAGTTTCTTGGGTATTATTCCTACCAGTGGCGTACCCGTGGGGGAAGGGGAGCAAAGAGACTTATGTAATCCCCAATATTTTTTTTCTCAAAATTGTAATATTTTAGGATAATTATTTTAGTTATTATTTAGAGTTAAAATGTATAGATATTCTAAATTTTACATATAAGTATTTTTTTTTCTCCTCATACTTAATTTTTTTTATCACTAAGAGAAAAAAAAAAGGATTTCAAATCAGCCGATTCTTAATGAAAGAAAATAAAAGATTACTTGTTGTCGGTGATAGAGTGTCTCTGGTTCAGTGTTTGTAGATGAAGAGAGGGGGGTGCATCCCTAAAAAATGCATCCCTCAAAAATGCAAATTATATTCTCATGTTACCTTAATTATTTTTCTTAAATGATTTTTACTTTTAAAATTTCTGTAGCTGCATAAAATATCACTAATTGAACAGTTTTAAATAGGAGAAATAAAATAAATATAAAGTAATTTTTTTTACTTTTTATCAGGTGGTAATTATAAAATTAAAAATTGCTTTTGTCATGGCAATGACTATATACAATCCTCAAAATTATTATCTGAGAACGCCATTGATTCCCAATAATATAATAACGGGCACCCATCCCAATCTGGGAGGGATGCGGGGATAGATTTTTTTTTATCGAAATTGGAATATTAAAGGATAATTCTTTTATTATACTATTATGGGCCGTGGTAGCCTTGTGATCATGGCTTCGTGTTCGTGATCAGCGGTTTTCGTTCAGTCGCGGGTTCGATCCTTGACTGCCAAAGACTCGCCGTGTAGCCGGGACTGATGTACGTCAAATTTGTCGGAGCCAAAAGTCCTCCCGTTAGCATGGTGCGGAAGTTAGAAGAAGGGGGTGCCAGCTCAGGTATCGTCCTCGTCACTTGACCGAGGGTCAACATTACGAGGTCCGTCGTCAATATCCCTCGTGTTGCTTCTAGTGCGACGTTAATTAAGCTAATCTAATATAAATCTAATCTATTATACTATTATATAGATGTTTGAATTTTTAAAATATTTTTTTTTTTCATCACGAAGATAAAGAATTACAACTGAGCTGATTCCTGCGAAAAGAATTAAAAAAAAGTTTGCTGTCTCCAAATGGGTGCCTCTGGGTCAGTGTATGTAGACTAAGAGAGTGGAGGGATACATCCCTATAGAAAAGGCCCCCCCCCCCCAAAAAAAAAATGCAAATTTTATTTTTATGGTATTTTAATTATTTTCTTTGATAATCTTGATTTTTCTATATTTTATTGCTTGACAAAATTACACCCACACTTGAACAGTTTTAAATATTAGAATACTAATTATTTTTTACCAAGAGGTAATTCTTGACTATAAAATTGCTTCTTTCATGATAATGAAATCATACACCCCCCAAAATTAATTTCTGAATACCCATTTACTCCTCATGAATTACTTTTCGGCAAACGGAGCACTTCATTAGAAATTATTCCCTGTTGTTATCTAATAAACCGTTTCTAGGAAACAATTGCACAAAAAATTGTTATCAAGTATATTCGTTTTGCTCAGATAATTAAAACACTCTTCTATCTTCGAATCTTTTTTTTTGGTTACTTTTTTTTTTAATTCCTTTACGCTCCATTTTTATTCCATATTTTACATTCTATTGTCAAAGATGATTGACCAATAACATTACTTCAACAAGATAGTTTAATCTGAAACTTCGTTTCATAAATTTGAAATACTGTTCACTCCGAAATTGAACGAAGTATTTTTAGGTATTATCATACATCGTATCGCACCATTTACCTTTTTCTGGAATGAAACGTGTTCCCACTGACATAATCTCCTCATAATTACGTTCATTACCTCCTCATCAATTACTTTTCGACATGCAGAGCCCCTCGATTGAAATTATTCCCTATTTTTTTCCCTAATAATTCATTTCCGTGAAACAATCGCACAAAAAAAATAAACGGCCCGATGACGAAAAAAAAATCTCATTTTTCCATTTAAGAATGTATTTCCCGGGCTTTTATCATTCTTCCAAATCTTTGTGATTACCTTTTCTCCAGGGAATTCGAAAAACAGGAAAAGAAAGATATTTGATTGGCCGAACCGTGCTCTACGTCATCGCGATAACGGCCCCTCTCCATTTTGATAAATGACGTCATTTGGTCACGTGAATCAGTCTTTTATTGACTAATGCTTTAAGTAGTTTTAGGGAAGGAAAGAAGGGGCAGGGAGGGCTAGAACAACTCCGATTTTTCCCAATGTTCCAAAAAAAGATTACCTGAGAACGTTCGAAGGGGGTGAGGGATGAAAAGGGGGAATGCACTTATATCAAGATAAATGTGACATTGCATTCGTTGAAAGTCTTTAACGTTAAAACTTTGAAGAGGAAAGGGGAAAAAAACTATTTTTTTAAATCCCTTTTTCTTGGTTATTGTTATTTGTTGGACATCTAACACATTTGGAAGTTAATAAAGATTTTGAGAGAGATACTTTGGCTTATAGGATCTCAAATTAGCAATGACCATGTTATTTTTTAACAATTTACTTCTTAATATATATATATTGTTTCTACTAGGTTTTTCCTTCAGGAGAAAAAATAGTTTTTACTCCTTTCAAAGAGTTTAAATAGGATTTGCTCGAACGAAAGTTTTTTTTTTTTTTTTTTTTAATTTTTCTGCTCATCACATTTTTTTTTTCATATAACTAGTGACAAGTGTATCGGTGAATGACAGTATAATTAAAAAGCATTTTCTTATTATTTTGAATAATAAATCATTAATCATTTACTCATATATGAACAATTAAATATTTAATGTATTATTTTTTAGAACAAAAAGGATTTATTTGTAGACTTATTTATTATCGTGTTCATATATTTAATCAAAAATAAAATTTATTGTATTTTTAATAAATACAATGTACTTATTAGTTTTTTTTATTTAAATGATTTTAGTTATTATTTATTATTTTATTGAATTTTGAAGTTTCCCTTATTTATTTAACTTCCTTTATTGAGTTTTTGCTATCTCTTATTACATTTCATCTACTATTTAAAACAGCACAACAAACTTTTAGGAGAAATAAATCAAGTTATCTATAACAATGTTTTTTAAATATAATTTGAAAACATTACTATCAAACAAATAATAAAAGAGCAAATAACTAAAATAATAACTAGCAAATGAAAAGAAAAATATATTGGAAAAACGAAAGAAAAAAAATTAGTACTTTTGACATAAAGAAAAATAAGTTTATTTCTATCAATAAGTTCTATGATTCAAAAAATATTTTAATTTTCTTATTATAATTGTGACACTTTGCATAAGAAATTTTCGAAATTATAAGCTAACTTTTTATGTACTTTAAAAATTATAAATATATAAATACCAATTTTTGATTACGTGTTTGCTAATCACTTCCTTTTTTTTAATCGGTAAATTTACAAAGATTCATTAAATATTCAATGATATGTTTAAGCAAAATTTCTCATACATCTTAGAATAGTTATACATGCGAGGTGTGGCTGTTAAATACCGAGACTGACGCTGCTTTAGAAGAATTACGCATGCGCCTAATTGCTGCGACCGACAGCTATTAAGCATAAAGCCATCTCTTTCGAAGACGGTGCCTCTCGCTTCTCTAAGAAAATGCGCAAAACCATTGCTTTTCTTTACATTAAATGTTCTTTTTTTATTTCGCTGCAAGTGGCCGCGGTAGGCTAGTGGTCCTGGCTTTGGTTTCGTGAACGGCAGTTTTCGTTCAGTCGCAGGTTCGATCTTTGGCAGCTAAAGACCCGCCGTATAACAGGGGTTGATACACGTTAAATCTGTCGGTGCCTAAAGTCCTCCCATTGGCTTGGTGTGGACGTTAGGAAAGGGAGTTCCTGCTCAGGTGTCATGACCGAGGTTAAAAATTACGAGGTACGTCGCCAATAGCCCTCGTGTTGCTTCTAGTGCGACGTTTTTTAAACTTAACTAACTAACTTGTTTCGTTGCAAAAATAATAAATGACCAACGAAGTGTAAGATTTCACATGAAAAACCCGCTACTGAAAGTTACAATTTATTAAAAGAAATGTATGGCAATGAATGTTGCGTGTATGCATTTTTGATTGGCTTAAGCGTATACAAGACGGTCGAGATTATGCTGAAGATGAATCACTGGCGCAATGGTTCTGAATAGAAATATAGGTGATAATGCCCGAAATGTCGCTGACTCGATTATTGATGCTGTAGATGCTGCTATTCCAAAAAGTTCCAATACGTTGCAGAAAATAAGTAAACCATGTCGCATTCCACGTCAAAAACGGAGGATAATATCAAACACTTTCTGCAATTTTGTTCGATCTGAGCGTCAGTTAAATATTCGCGGGATTGGTGAGACAGTAGGAATAGACAAAAAATCCGTATGGCAAATTATTTCATCAAGTCAATGCACCGGCTGATTCCACATTCTCTGTTAAAAGGTTTCTTGTCAAGCACTACATTCCAGTGTTAGAGCATCCAACTCATTCCCCCGATATTGCACTAGGTGACTTCGAAAGGAATAAGATTTGAGTCCTTGAAACTAGAAAGAGAAAGCAGTACGTGTTCTGAAGGAGCTTATAGAAAATTCCCAACACTGTATCGGAAAATAAAAGATACGTGTGGAATGTTGGAGGGATAGAGGAGGGGTGAATACAGAAGGTGTTAATAAGTAAATATGTTTGAGATCAAAATATAAGGTTTTACGGCATCTGTCTCGTTATTTAATAGCCACATCTTGTATATACAGGAATCAAAATTCTAAATTGAATAAGCAGTTTTAATATAATCAATAAAAGGTCAAAAATACAAGACTAAAACTAAATTAAAATTTATTTAAAATTGAATATTTTTAAACCAAGCAATTCAGTAATAAAGAACATCAATTTAAACAGTATTTGTGATGAAACGTGGTAAGAAGACGTAATGAAGCAACAGTATATATATATATATATATAGAGAGAGAGAGAGAGAGAGAGAGAGAGGAGGAGGAGGAGGAGATTCGCGTCGGTATATTGTCAAGAACCACGCTCATTTTAAGATAAAATAGTTTATTTACTCATAAAAAATTAAAGAAAAAGATGGACAAGCATTTCTGCGTGCTTACACCTCAAGAACTAATCATCTAAGCTAAATTGAAGGTG
>BMAW01081664.1:0-18207 GCA_019974015.1 Nephila pilipes | reverse complement strand
ATAACTAAAAAATAGTTTAAATTAAAACACTATTTAATAATGTCAATGATTTAAAAGAATGCTGTAGCTCATGCTAGTATTAATTTTCAAGACTCCGCGTCTGTAACTCTTTATAAAAAAAAAAAAGGTATGAGTGTAAATTCCCCAGTCAAAGAACATAGTACACACAAAAAGAGTTATAAGATTTATAAAAGAAAATAGAATATTTTATAAACATAGCATTTCTTTTTATTTGAGATAAAGGTTGGTACGTAGAGTCACACCTACTTAAAGAAGATAAATACAAATGTGAAGACAGAGTTAGCGCAGCATTCAGCGAAGGCTATAACGATACAAATTCAAAAATTTTATGTTTTTACTTATTTAAAAACTTTCGAAGTATCCGAAATATTAAGCGATTCTAATACACTTTCTAGTCACAATTGGTTAATGAGACACCTGATGAGGTGTTGTGATCAGTTTCCCAACGTAAAACATTTAAATGAAAACATGCTTATTGTATAGTGATTATTCGCGTCAAGTGGATATATAAGGGGAAAAAAGAGGCATGCTATATCCATGATGGTCGACGGCCAATATGATTCGCAGAAAAGCCTTCTATATGTAAAGCCCTATATATATATATATATATATATATATATATATATATTTATAAAGAGAGAGAGAGAGTAATCATATGTGTGTGTGTGTGTTCTCTTAACAGACTTCAGCCTCTTACATCAATATAAATATTTCGTTTTCCATTTCTCTACTTTTCAAAAACATTTTGTTTTATCAAATGTTTATATAATTTTCGCCTTGGCTGCCAAAGACCAACCGTGTAGCTGGGGCTGATGCACGTTAAATCTGTCGAGTTCCAAAGTCCTCCCGTTGGTGTGGTGTGGAAATTAGGAGAGGGGGTGCCAGTTCAGGTGTCGTCCTTGTCACTTGACTGTGGTTCAAAATTATATCCCTCGTGTTGCTTCTAGTGCGACGTTAATAAAAACTAAACAAAACGAAACGATTATATATTTTTCCATTCTCTGATTTTTGAATTATTTTGAATCTAATTTGTTTTTATTTATAATTCTTTTTCAGGGAATTTGCTTATTCGATTTAATACAATTTCTATATTATAATGGATTTCGGTTCTAAAAGGATTTATATATATATATATGTGTGTGTGTGTGTGCGCATTAGTATTTAGTCATCTAACTAAAAATCATGCTTTTAACTGTCGTTAACATAGATTTATAACATTAGGATTCCTTTAATGACGAATATAAAGATTAAAGAAAATTATATATAATTCTAGACAAAGTATCTTTTATTCCTAGAATATTTTAATGAATCTCTCTATAACTGAGAAATAAATTTAAAAAGCAAAATTTGTATGACAAATCATCTTACAAAATACGAAACAGAAGTAGAAAGAGAGAGAGAGAGAGAAATAGAAATAAACAAAAAAAAACCCTTCTAAATAATTGTCTTCATATAGCTGTAATTCGGCGAATTTATAAATACCATGAAATAAATATATGATTGATATATATTCGTTCCCTTTAGAAACATTATAATTATACATTCTTACAGAAATTCTACATTGTTATTTTTAAGATTAACTTTGGATTGACATTTCCAGGAAAATGTTATCAGTAACAATATTCAGTGACCTCATATACTTTAATTACAAAGAAAGAGGAAAAACCATTGAATAAAAGGAAGGCACAAACAAATTACCATGCGGCTCATTCTTCTCATATCGTATACTCATAAATACTACCTAAGAAAAAAATTCTATTTCTATTCTGACATTTTTATTAAACTGAACGAACCAAGGTGATATTAGAAATAAATTTATGTTATTTAAGGCTCGAATAAATTTATGGAATAAGGTATAAAGTAATCAATCATTGCAGATGTAATGGGAAGACAACTGACATTTCTAGTCATTTGCGATTGAGAATTTTATTGTTGTCACACAATCTTCAATGCAACACAAGGACAATTGAAGACAGATCTCACAAGTTTGAATTTCGGTCAAATGACGAGGACGTCATCCGAGCTAGGAATACCTCTGCCAACTTCCGCACCCCGCCATTAGGATAGTTTTGAGATCGATAGTTTTAACGTGCATGAGTCCCTGCTGCACAATAGGCCTTTAGTGGTGTCGGGGCTGGAGTCCTTGACTCCACAAAAACCTCCGGCCGGAGTGCGTGCAACCATGTCCATTTCTCAGGATATGAAAAATTACTTTTCAGTTAAAAATAATATAAAATAAGAAAATTTTAAATGAGTAAAAAAATTAAAAATTGTTTTAAAAATTTACTCACTTTTTTCGTAAAACATACACGCAATTCAGTTACATGACAAAAATAAATGAATAAACAAATAAAAATAATTCGAGATAAGAACTGACGTTTTTAAATGCAACGTTTTTGTATGGTAGCAATGTTTATTGAAGAAAATTATTGAAATATTAGTTAAAACTGGTCGCAAATATCTAAATATTGCATTGTTAGGCAAGTAAGAACTTTTTCCAAAATTTCAAAGCTCTAGCTTGATGGGAAGTGTGTTAAATTAATGATAGAAAATTTGGTGACACACTGATACACAGACACAGACAGATACACACCAAGTGAAATACATAAAAACGTTAAAACTAACTAAAATTAATTAATTCATCCGGTAAATTAAATTGGTGGAATGTAGTTTAACCCAACCACCCTTGGCAACAAGAATTATTTGGCGGTAATTTGCCAAATGTGGCTACTCTGGTCCGTTTTACGGATTTAACTTTCAGCCAAAAAAAATTCGTCAAGTTTGGTGCCCATTTTTCAAAGCGTGTCAAGTGGTTGGGCTAAACTGCATTATTAAAGAAAATATTTGTTAAAACTTGTTGCAAATGTCTAAATATTGCATTGTAAGGCGAGTAAGAACGATTCCCAAGGTTTCAGAGCTCTATCTTGATGGGAAGTTGGTTAAATTAACGATCGAAAATTTGATGACACACACACACCAAGTGAAATACATAAAAACGTTTTAATACGGAAAGTAACAAAGCAAAAACTTGAGATTTTCTTTCTCTAAATATTGGAAGTATACTATGCTTACTCTTTCAGAAACAAAATTAAATATTTTCAAAATTCAGGCATACAAAAGTGAATTCAGAATATATATATATATATATATATTGTCGACGCCTCTGATGTTGGTGGAGTGTCGTTGCCGATCGTAGCCTCTTTCTCGTTCGGGTGGCTCTCGAGAACTTTTTGGAATTATATTTTCCCGAGTCTCTGTGAGTGGAGATGGTTGTCGCCGAGTCTTGAAGAGGGCGTACCTGCTTCCCGGACCTTAGAGGTCTATGGGGGTCCGAGCTCCTTCGGGGGTTCGGGCTAGATGCGAGAGCTGCATTCTAGAGTTCACCGCGCCCCTATATTCTCTGTCCCTATCCCCACCGATTCGAACTCGAACAAAATGACTATGACAACTCTGAGCAGTGAATCACTCGGCTCACGGGTCGATGAAGAACGCCGCTTGCTGCGATAATTGGTGTGAATTACATATTGCTAAACTTTTGAACTCAAAGAAATATAAAAAATAATACATCAAGTAATCAATTAATTGCAAATGTGATGGAATGATAGTCAGTATTTCTAATCTTACGAAACATTTCCTTTTAAGGTAAAAAAAAAAGCAAATCCTATAGAAGAAAAAAACGTGACTAAATCATAGAAAAAAATTAAAATTATGTTGAATTTTTACACAAGTATATCCTTTAGATTATTCAGTGAACATTCATTTTATTTATAGGGAAAGTGAAGTAAATGAAAAGAAAGTCAACAAAAACAAATTCAAGCTTTTCTTCTTTCCAATTAGTGTATTCATAATTTTTCTTAAAGAAAAAATATTTCTTAAGGGTTAGAATTAAGTCTCTTTCATAATTTGAGAAAGCCAAGGTATGTAAAAACTGTATTACTTTGGACAATAAATTTAAGAAATAAAACATAAATTTGAGAATAAGTCATGAAAGTATGGCAATGCTTCTAAAGATCCGAATGATTTACCTTTTAATTAAGAAAAAACCACACTAAACAAGATCAATTTGACTTAATTCTGAGCAACAAGAAAAAATTAGAATAGTTTTCACTTCTTTCTGATATGTACTAAATAAAATATGATATGGAAAATAATTAACAACGCTTAACACCTGCAATAAATTATGGGAATTATTTTTTTTTCTGAATTAACTGCTTTTATCTGAAGTAATATATGTTAAAGAATGTTTCATTCCCACAGAACTTTGTTTTACTGAGTTAGCTCCATCGATAATACTAACATCAATTTGAGTCAGACTTGAATTTATAGGAAACAGAATGTAAAGAAATAATTCTAGAAGAATCGCCTTGTGAAATATAGCAAAATTTCTGTACAAAAAAATTTATAATTGATGCAAAATTATAGTTCATTACACTGTTTGTAAGCCTTAGCCGTTTCGGATAATAAATTTTTAAGAGACTCTTAACTGGTTTATTAAGTTTTTCTTGAAAAGCTACAACGTTTCCATTATGCTTATGGTTTTAAGGGTTAGAAAAAGAAGTGTAATGATTATGGCCCTAACAAATGTAATTTATTGCTTCGTATGTATCAAAGTAATTATTTTTATATGTAGTTAAAATACGCATTTTTTTCGCTTTGTTCTCAGCCACCTGCTATTGGACCTGATTTATTAGAGATTTTTATCATCCTCATCATCTTTAATGATGATGAGATTTTAAAGATTACGTAATGAGGTTCCAGTTAAAATGAAAAGTAAAATGCCGATTACGTAGCTTCCTTTGTTCCTTCGTCTTCCCTTTGTCTATTAGGTGAAGTAATTCGTTTTGTGGCTTAAAATCTAGAAATTCAGTTTTTCACTTCAGTTCTTTTTTTTTAAAAAAAAAAAAAAAAAAAAAGAGCAATTCGAATTCTTCTACAATAGCTAAATTTTGCTGCAAGGATACTTAAGTTAGACTTTGCTGTTGTAAAATACAGGTCGCTTCATGTATTTCGTAGAGGTAATATGAGAGTTTTTTAAAATGTTTTTCGATATTTGAATTTCAAAACGAACGTACGATGAACTAGAGATTAATCTCTGTTTTGACGTTTTTACTCAAAATGTGGACATTAAGGACTTTTTTAAGTAGGAACGGATATTATGGTCCCGAAGCATTCTAATTATCTTTTTCTTTCCCATGGGGTTTTCTCTCTTCAATAAACACAGCTGACGCTCCCCCGGGATACCCTAGCGATTCTTCTTTATTTTCAACCCTCTTTGTCAACCAAAGTTTTACCCTTTTCTATTTTCACACGCCTGGATCACAGTTTTGCACATTACTGGTTTTGCTCTCGCTTGCTGAGTTAGTTTGGCGCAGTATAGCCAAATCTGGCTTTTGCGCCGTCACAAACCATTCACTCATTAACTTGACTCACTCATCCTTTGAATTCACCGTTAGAATTATCAATTACTCATTCAAACATCTAGATCACGGTAACACCTTCTTTAACGCAGCATGACCATATCTGGCTCTTGCGCCATAAAACTTCACCTTCACCATTTCTCAAAATGTGGTTTTCTAGAACATTTCCCTCAAAACCACACTTTAATAATTTGGCTAATAGTTTACCCGTTATCAAATGTCGTTGTTTCCTTTACACTGAGTGTCCACGATAACCTAATGGCCATGGCCTCAGGCTCGAGACAGGCGATTTTCATCGAGTAGCGGGTTCGAGCCTTGATACCACAAATGACTCTTTGTGTAGACGGGGCTGATGCACGTTGAATCTATCGGACCCAAACGCTCCAATTGGATTGGTGGGTTAAGCTAGGAGAGGTAGGGGATCGCAGCTCATGTGTTGTCCTCGTCACTTGGCCCAGGTACAAAAATACGAGGTCCGTAGCTAATAGTCCTCATGTTGCTCCTAGTGCGACGTTAAGAAAACCAAACTAGTCATTTACATTGAAAGTCATTTCTTTTCTAATTAACACCCAGAAATTTTAAGTTTGTGACGTTATAGACTATCCGTGATTTTCTCATCACTAACCTCGGGGACTTTGTATCAATTTGAATTGCATAAAGTTACAGTTTCTTCTCAATCAAAATGAAACGTTAATAGCCAAATAAGATGAAGGTTACGAAATAAGTGAAGTGATTTTTATTTAATGATGTATAAGTAATATGTAATTATTGGAAAATGTGGAGATATAGACTGTAAGGACTTGCTATCAAAGAATTTTTAGATTGAAATCCATCTGTTAGTTTTGTGGATTGAAGAGACTTCCACTAAAATTATTAAGATGCGTTGTTACTGAATAAGAGAGTTGTGAAATTTAGAACGAATGGACAGGTGAGATAGATTTTTTATCTGAATCATAACTTAAAATTGTGAGATAGGTTAAGGTTCAAAAGTAAAGGACTTTAGATATTCTACAGTGATACAGAATAAAGAAAGTATTACGTTGTTGCGTGTCTTCAATTAGAGTTTAATAGCTTTTGATTAATATATTAGAATCAGATGTGGAACAAGTGCCAAATAATGATGGGCATTCGCACAATATTTGTATAAAAATATGGGAAATTTTACTAACTTTTTTAAAATTAAAATAAATTTATAAGGATCAATCGAATATTCTATACAAGGTTTATAAAGAACATACTTAGCCACTCTAGGTGCATTTTTTGTATAATTATTATTAAATTACTCATTTAAATATAAAGAAATTAGAGTAAACGAAGAAAAATCGAGAAATGGACAATAGTAAACTTTTCCGATATTAAATTTAAAGGAAACGATAAATTATTAAATTGAATATTACACCTGCTACATGTAATTAATATTAAAGCAAACGATAAACATTATTACATTGAATATTATATCAGCTACATGTAATTAAAATTATAGTAAACGATAAATTATTACATTGAATATTAGATCAGCTACATGTAATTAAAATAGAAACAGACGATAAAAAAATTTAAAGTGATATGGTACGCCAAAATTGATCCAATGAAAACAATAGCTCCTTGGGTGGCTAATAAAAAATGACTTAAATATTAGAAATTTATTGAAATTAGTTGTTAAAATAAGTTAATAAAACATTTAGTTTTTAAAATTAAAGCTCTGTTGTGTCATTAGTATGTTATGTATTTAAAAATTGTGTAAAAATCAAAGTTATAAATGCGGTGGGTATTACTTAAGATGAATCTAAAGGCAAAAACAAGCCTAAGGAATGTAATTAGAGTTATAGATTAATAATTCTTCTTACATAAGTATCTATGTTAATTAACCTGATTTTCTTTGCGTGCGTAAACAAATATATAAACATGCAAGAACTTGAAAATTTGAATTTGATTTTCATAGTTTCTAATTTTAAAAAGCCAGGATTATTTAATTTTAACATAAAATAAGCTTATTCTTCCCTTGTCGAAAGATATTTAGCTATCTTAAAAGAATTAAAGGCAATTGTAATGGAAAGAGTTGAAGAAATAATCATTTTCATAGCAATTAAAAACTAAATTAGACATAAAATGGGAATCTAAAATTGTAAATTTGAAATGGCGTTATCTTTACTTTCCATAAAGAGTACATTAATTATATTTAGGCTTCTACAGCAATAACTTGTTTGAAGCAATTAAAATAATATTGAAATGGAATATGTATCCAGCCTTTACTGACAGTGGATAATAATAAAACTTGTTATTTTTTCTCAAGTCATTTTAATTAATCTAGAAAGATTTAATTGTTTTCTCAATAGAATTTCTACATTTGACGATAGTCTGTAATTCCGTCTGGATTAATTATGATTTTGTGTAACATTTTACTCTATAAATCTTCTTTTACAGAAAATTCAGTAAATCTATTATTATTGAAACCGATTCCTTATGTATTTTTTCTTATGGATTTTAAACGTAATTAAAAATAAGAAAGTTGTATATAATTACGCTTGGTTTCAAAAAAACCAATATTTAATTTAAGGGGTATCTTGCCCCTTAAAACTTAAACAAATTCCATTTTCGGAAAAATACAAGCATTAAAATACTGAATTTTCTGAATGCTTTAAAACAAACTGCTGATAAATGTTCTAATAAGTTTTAGTTATATGATTCTATATGTACATATTTACTTTTGACCAATTTTACAGAAAATTAATAATTTCTTGCAAGGCATCATAAAAACTATTTGTGACAGTCTTATTAAAGTTGTACAATTATATTATAATATTATTATTGTATAGTTTTGTAAAACCCTTTCTTCGTTATTTAATTCTACTGATTTCTCTTTCTAACTACACAGTCAATAATGATTAGATTCCAATTGAAAAAACTCAAGAGAAAGATAAAGTTATTTATTAATAATTTCTAAAAAATAGATAAGGTCCTTGTGTCTCGAATCCCACTTAACTCACCAATTCTAAGTTAGTATCAACTAATAAAATCTTAACCTACCAATGCACTCGATCGAATTCCTCCTTTTCTCGTAAAAAGCTAATTATTTTCTTAATACTTAAATGAAGATACACTTTTAACCTAACTATTAATTGAGATAATTTAAATTAACTTAAAAAATATCAGAACTCGACGTTATCTTCTATGTCCCTGCATTTTACTTTCAATCATATTTCATTTATATATCACTTTTACTAATACATTTCACGGCACTTCATATCTTCATCTAATTAACAGAATAAAAGTTCATTTAAGTTTCAAGAAATTGTTAATATTATACAATTCAAATTACTATAAAGTCTCATAGGTTGGTGAAGATAAATTCACGAATAGCTCAACGTCACAAATTGAGCTAAAATTATTATTTAATTTCATACATATTTTGATATCATTTCAGGAATTATTATGTATTAGAATTTTTTTCTTTTAATGCCAATTTTCAATGAGCCTTAAAAAAATTGAGCACATAAATGAATGTTTAATAATTTTAGTAAAATTACGGTTCTGAAAATTTTCTTGCTGTGAGTAATAAAAATTATATATTCTGAAGGGAAAACGTTTATCTGATTGTGAGCATATACCAACATATTATGTGAATCAATATTTATACTATCAGATTTATGTACCACAAATTAATGTGAATACAAACATTGAAATTAAGCAATATTTCATAAAGTATTTAAATTTCATGTCAACGTTTAAAATCAGTGTATCACAGGTCAGATTTTATATTACTCCATACAATAAATGATATCATTTTATTGAAATATTTTAAAACGATATGAAAATTCGAAGAAAGTGGAAAAAATTCTCGACTTATTGTGCGTTAAACAGTCGAATGACCCCTTTACCTAATATTTTGTGAAAGAGAAAATGGAAGAATAAAAAGTGAAATAAAAAAGAAAGAATTGTTATTGCCATAGTAATCGTCATATGTCGAATCGTTTGGTTTTTCCTTTCACTACGAAATGACTGATGAATATGCGGGAAAAGAAACATTAGCTATAACATTACAACACTATAACAGCTGAAAAAAATAAATAACACGAAGAACAAATATTTGGAACGAATGGAACTCATAAATTAAGACTAACGTTCCGTATAAAATCATAAAGGAAAGGGATCGTATGAATAAATTTCGCAATTCTCACCATCCGTTGACAAAATTACTAGGAATGCTAATTACTCGAAAAGACTAAATCATGGTGTTAATCAATTAATAATTTAAATTTATTGTCATACTTAATATCCAAAACAATTTTTTTCAAAAAGGAAATTTAATTTTTTCCCAAATCCCTTCCTCCCTTAATATTACTTTCTTGGCTTTTCCTTTAAAATTCATAGTTAAATTAGTTCCATACAGTGATGATATAGTTTCATTCTCGTCTAGGAATACTCAGACAATAATATCTAATCTAATCTATCTGTGGAAAAAGTCCTTGAACGTGTCTGATTTGAAGAATTCATATAATTATGACGCTGGGCTATTTACAGTCTTCTCTTTACTAGCCTCGGGGGCTTTATAGTAATCTGAATAGCGTAGAATTACAATTTCCTTCTAACCAAAAAGAAACGCGATTATGTAAATTAGATGAAGATAGATGAGCAATGAATAGAATTAGAGATATTAAAATATAAAAGGAAAGTCGTGAAAGGGTGAAACGACTAGCTGTTAATTATTATTAAGGATTATAGGATTTAAAAACTTATAATAAGTATTTTGGATGGAATAAAAATGCATTCGTTCGACTTACCGCAAGTTCTGGATACAAAGATGGCCACGATTGTAAAAATAACACTATTTGTTTGAAATAAATACTTTACACTTCTAATAAATAAGGTAACGTTAATTTAAAGAGGCTAAGGAAGGCAAATACACATTCCAACTGCGAAAACTCCAATCGAAACAAAAATAAATTTCGTCTTTAATCGGCCAGAACCTCCGTCGCCAGCTTAATTTGTCTTTTACCAGTTCGATTTTTCCAGCTCGTTCTTTCAGTCACGGTTGCAGCACTTTTGTTGTTGTTTTACAAGGTGATCGCCTCAGAACCACAATGGTTAGCAAGCCTTAGATATTTCCTCGGATCCTTACCGTTGGAAATTATTTTTCCTCTACGTAAAAGGATTCTAATTAACTGCTGATGAGGATCATTGGAATCGGAACGAGTAATTTGATAAGCTAACATTTCATTTTTAAATCGTAATCTAGGATAGGAGAGTTAAGTGGTATTCGAGAAAGAAAGCGACATTGTTTATTCATTTATGATTGATAAAGTATTTTATCTTGTCCTTCCATGTCTTCAGTTGAAATCTGTAATTATTGCCTAATTAATTAGAAGGAAAGATGGCGGTAGAATTAATCAATGAAGGACGGGCGTCACATAATTATTCATCTTAACTTACCAATAGGTTCGGGTCTTTAAAAGTTTTATAGAGAAGAGTCCGATTCAATGACTCTTTGTAGATCTTCTTGGAATTCACTCCTAAGGTACCTAATTCAGCGCAGGTCTGAGACAGAAGTCTTTTATTGTTAATTTCATCTCACTATCTCTACCATCAATCAAGGGCCGTGGTAGCCTAATGGACAAAGTCGTGGACTAGCGACCGGCGGTTTTCGTTCAGTCGCGGGTTCGATCCTTGGCCGCCAAAGACCCGCCGTGTAGCCGGGGCTGATGCACGTTAAATCTGTTCGGGGCCCAAAGTCCTCCCGTTGGCGTGGTGTGGATGTTTGGAGAGGGGGGTGCCAGCTCAGGTGTCGTCCTCGTCACTTGACCGTGGTTCAAAATTACGAGGTCCGTCGCCAATAGCCCTCGTGTTGCTTCTAGTGCGACGTTAATAAAAAACTAAACTAAACTACCATCAATCAACGAACTTCAGTATTAAATTCTTCGCTACTTAAAAAAATACAATTATTCTCACCTATTCACTGGCGTTTAATAATCCTAATCTACATAAGTCACGTAATCTTTATTGAAAAAAATTTCTACTCAAATAACACTATACTAATCTCCTAAAATAAAAGAAATGAAATCTTGGTAGAGGCCAGGCCAAAAGGAGTCTCATTTTTCATCAAGGGGGAAAAAACTAATTTCCTAAAATTCTACTTGAACTTTTCTATGATATGAGGAGTTTTAGAAAATGGATAATCTAATACAAACTGAGTGCTTCAAGAGAGCATTTGATAGTAAAAATTATTCTCTGCTCTATTCTTTTAAAAGCTGTCTGCACTAAGTAATTGATATTTTTCTCAATTCTGGAGACGAAATTATTTTGAAGAACCGTTGTTATGAAACATATAAATTAAAGAGAAGAATTATGAAAAAACATTACTATATATTTTTACAAATCTGAACCGATTTTTTTCTTCATATTTAAATTTTTTAAGACATGAAACTCTTTTATCCAATACTTGATGCAATTATCTCCGAAAATTCTGAAAATATTAAAGAATTGTTAATTGCAATTAGTTTATTATTTAATTATGATCGGAAACTGCAAAACCTCAAGGGCAAGTTACATGCTCATTATATTTAATTATTGATTTCATTAACCTGTGGTGTCTAAAAGAGAAATAATTATAAATAGTTACCGAAGAAGAATATGGTACGTGCCCTCCTAAATCCCCCCCCCCAAATGTCTGAGTTTCGAAAAAAAATGGAACATAAGCTATTAAGAAATTTTTCTGTCTAATTCAGCCAAAAAGAATTGGATTTTGTATTGGAAAATCTTTATGAAATTAATTAACATAGTTAACTAAATTAATTTGTTATTTCATTAACATGTGTCCGATGTTGGTCATAGTAGCAGACTCGTGGCTGGGAGTTTGCGTAGTGATGTAGGTTCCAGTCTTAATGCCACTAATTCCCCTCCCTCCCCAGAGCCGCGGTTGCCTAGTGGTCAAGGTCGTGGACTCGAGGCCGGCGGATTTCGTTCAGTGGCGGGTTCGATCCTAGGCAGCCAAAGACTCGCTGTGTAGCCAGAGCTGATGCACGTTAAATCTGTTCGGGACCCAAAGTCCTCCCGTTGGCGTGGTATGGAAGTTAGAAGAGGAGGTACCAGCTCAGGTGTCGTCCTCGTCACTTACCCGAGGTTCACATTTAAGAGGTCAGTCGGCAGTAGGTCAATCTACACCTCATGAAGGTCGCATTAGACATCCTGAAGCTTCTAGTGTGACTTTAATGAAACCTAATTAAAATGTTGATTAACATAATCTATATCCTTTTGAGAAATTACAAACAATACCATATGCGATAAGAATTGAAAAATTGTATATGTGTGTGAGAGAGAGAGATCAAAAATAAATTAAGCGAAATAAAGTATAAAAATAAAACCAGTATAAAAGTTCTATTATAATCAAGTGAAAACATAACGAATTACACATAATACAACAAAATAAAATCAGAAGCAATAAATTTAAATAAGTAAATTTAGCTGCGCATTAAAGAAAACAAAAAGTTAAACAAGAAAATAAAATATTTTAAATTACCCGTATATGTATAATACGAAACCAATAATGCACGGGAATACATGATAAGCCTTGAATACCATCTAATAATAAATCAGCCAAATTTAGCATTATAAAAATTGTATAACTGATAAAAGTGTAAAACTAAAAGAAATGTAAAGTTATTCAATTGCTATTAAGGTCATAAATGACAAAAACACCATCAAAATCTACGAACAGAATTAAAGATAAAGGAAACATAACACAGCTAAGTTAAAAATAGATAAAACAATTCAAACTACTGTCACAGGTTTGGGTCAGATAATGAATGGCAGTGATTTCACCAATCCCATTCCCCATAAGTACTTTCTAATTAATTGTTGAAATTCAAATTCAAGATAAGTCCATGTTAAAAAGTAATGAAACCAAATAAGTCAAAATTCCTTTTAACGTCAAATTATAAATTAGAAGAGTAGAAAAATCAATATATCTCGAAACAAGAAAAAATTTTTCGAAAGCTCAAAAAAACCTGGAATTTCTTTGAAATACTAAAAGGTGAAAAATATATTTAAATTTGTAACAGGTGTTAGACTGTTAAGCTGGGTTATTCCATAATTGTAAGCCTGACTATCATCATTAACAAAAAAGTATTAATAAATGGTTGTAACACCCAAAAATATAAATTTAAAAGATTTGAAAATTTAAATTCAATGAAAAAAAACTAAAAAAATCACCAATAAAAAAAAAAAAAAAAAAACCGAATTACAAATGATCGAATCTTTAAAAACCCAATAGCAAAAACTAGAAACTAAAATGCTGAAGAGGAAAATCAAGATATGTATATTATATATATTAATAACAAGATATATATATTAACCATATTGAACGGATATTATTTCACATATCATTATAAAATGGAATCTGAATTTTTTCCTATTATCTTAAATGCTACAGTGCCTTTAACCTAATATTAAAATCACGAAATTGAGATTAGAATGCCAGAAGTTTGAATTTTGATTTCATTTTAGAACTACAAGTAAATCAAAAACGAACTGATGTACGGGAGACCTAAACTACTTTTAAGATACTCACGTTTTTTGCCGGGGAAGTAAGGAAAATTATACATCAACGTACTTGTGGCACTCCATTAAGCACTTTACAACCTAATTATTGTATTTAAATATTATCGAAGGTTGCGTTGATGAGAAATTCATTTCTGTAAAACCTGTTTTGCTGCAGGAGTTCTTCTTACGCCGAGAAAGAGCATTGCATGATTCTAAAAGTAATGCCAAAAATGTTTACACCAATTAGAGATACTCAAAATATAATTTGAAAACGACTAAAAACTGCTGAAAAGTAATATTTATCTTTAAAAAAAATTCAAAATATAAATACATATAATAAATATAATACTTAAAATATTAATTTTCTGAGCATTTGAAATTTTTTTTTTTTTAAATATGGTTGATGAATTACAATAGATTGATTTGATTCCATTTTTTCTTTCTTTAGTAATTTTAAAATATATAAAGTAAATCTAAATATTTAATTACTTATTAAATAAATCAACATTTTTTCTTTAGGAAATGAAAAAAACAACAAAGTCCACAAACATCGGCTCGTGTTTAATTTGTTAATAATGTTAATTTTCTTTAATTTGAAAACCAAATAATTTCACTTGGCAAACTTAGCAAATCATGCTTGGTACACTTCACTGTGAATATTTATTTGAAAGGATTAAATTAAAGTTAATGTATTGGACAATAAGTAATATATATTATTGATCCTTGATTTCATTATGCAGAAGAAGGCTTACTAAGCTAAAATTATAATGAGCAAATGCATTTTAATTGGTTTGATAATTTTCTAAATGATGGTTCTACTTGACGCAATCTAATTAGGAATTGAAATGTTGAAAAGCTTCTTGTGTTTGCGTGTGTTTAACTAAATCTAAGGTTATTAAATTTGTAATTCAATTAATTTTAGAATATATTTGTCATCTTACCATGAGTAGTTAAATAGCTCTAATACACTTGAATTCTAGTTGGTTTTTTAAATATAAAAAATTGAAGTAATTAAGCCTACATTGATTTTCTAATAAACAATATTCGTGTTTACTTAATCCTTGCTTATATAAACCACTTCTCCAATTATATTATTATATATTGAAAATAATTTTCAATATATAATAATATTATTAATTATAAATTAATAATAAAAATAGTGCAATATATTATGGTACAAATTTATATTTAAAGTAGAGCTATATATATTACCTTCTGTTAATGTAAATTACTTCTGGAAAATTATGTGCATTCTATAATTGATTCTAATACTTTATTCGAAAATAATTTTAATGCATATTGTTGCTTTAAATACAGTGGTTAAAATTACATGACTGAAATACTTCAGCACAAGAATGTTTTAATTACTAACAAAATATTTAAAATATAAATTATTCCGAAAAATATAAAGTTTATCTTCACTTCATTACCTTAAACATGTAATGAAATTTTAAATTGTTTTTTCCAGCTTGAAATAATTTCTTTTTAAAATTTCCTTTACGAGAAAACAAGTTTATGTTTAAAAATACCAGGATATCACGAGGAATTGTTGAATACTATATCTAAGACTCCTTGTTTTATCTTTTCAAAATATTAATAGAGATCTAGATTTTTGTGTTCCTGATAATGATATTTAAATACTTGTACAGAACTGTACAAGTATTTAATATGGACATCATTCGTGAGATACATTTGCCTTTAACGTGCAATTTTAAAGAACACTATTACGCCATATGATTCCAAGTTTCTTATGCATTTATAAAGGGTACTTACTCATATAGCGAAACTAAAATATTTGTTTCTCTAAGTATTACCTAAATTTTTAGAATAATTTCTGTATGAAAAAAAAAGAAAATTATAAAATTATAAAAATTCTTTATATCAAAATATAAACACTGTAATATCATTAAAAATTTAATTCACTGGCTTTTCTTTGCATTGTTTGATGTATGAGAAGTAAAATACTTTATCTATCTAGGGAACATTACTTTTATCAGCAGTTCTTTAATTATAAAAATTAAATCATGTCCATATTCAATTCAAAGGGAAAGAAAAACTTATTGACTAAAGAAAAAAATTTATAGTTCAATAAAATGACTGAAATATTATCATTATTATGCAAGCAAGAAAATTTAAGCTCTACGAATAATTTTTGGAAATAACAAATCACAAAAAAGTCAGTCTCTAAAATTCGGTATAATATTTCCCCTACATTTTCTGGTATCCTCAAAAATCTTATTACAAATTTTCTTCTTGAAATGAACACTTTTGACAAGCCCCGAAACAATAACATTTAGCTCGTTAATATTTCTTATTTTCCAATATATATATGTGTGTATGTTGTGATTTAACTTAATTCCTATAAATTTCTCACCATAATAATTTAATTTCCTAAATTTTCCCATTTTCATCTTTAAAAGATAGTATTCATTTTTATTTCCTGATACGATTCCTTTTTTTTTTCTTTTTAATTTATTCCATCAAGCGTTCTAAAAAATTCACAGAATCAGCAGATCACACGCTCCAGACCTATAGGGATTATCCCTACCAGACATAAAGTCTACACTTAAATTTGCTTGAAGTCCCTCCATCCAGACCATTTGGTCTCTGACGTTTAAAGTGAATTTTCCCTCAAATAAAACACAGCGAAAAACGCTTTCTTCTCCTACTCTCTTGCTCACTATCGTTATTAGACACATGCTATCTCAATCTATATCCAACGGCAGAGTTATGTAATTTCCGCCGTGTGGAAGTGGTCTCTCTCTCCGCTAAAATAAAATAGTTCTGTGAAACTGAAAGTGTATTCGACTGTTTTTATAACTTTAATTCAATAGTATTATTTAAAAGAAAATTTATATATATATATATATATAAAGAGAGAGAGAGAGAGAGTGAGTGAGAGAGAGAGAGAGAGATGTGAAATAACGAACTAAATATTTAACGTATAAACAGGACTACATTCAAAACACGAAACCATAGTAATGTATTTTCGGAAACTGCAATATTCGAAGAGAATAAAAATAAAACTTCATTACGCATATAATGCATTCAAACCCAATATAAAGTGTCAAACAAAAGCCCTTTTATATTTCCCACCTACCCGAAATATATGCAGTTATTTTTAGAAAACCTTTATTTTTTTCTCCCAATTCTCTCGTCAATATTTCTCGGTGTAACGTAGAAGAAAAGCAATACAAACCACAGCGTAAACGAAGACGGATTCTTTCAATTTATCAATATATTTGACCCGCAAACCTTCACGAGAAGCTGCCTTTTCCTAAAAGAAACTCTTACTTCAAAACCTTTTGTCACATCATTCCATAAATCACACTCTAACGCACTGCTATGTATATCCATGTATCATAATCATAAATCAAGTTTTCGCACCTGCACGCTCTTCTGAACCATCGCCATTTTTTCTTCATCGCCATCTAACGAAAATGGCGGCTATAAGAATTTGGGAAAAAAAGTTGTACTTGCTAGACGTACAGATGGTTATTGGCTTATAAAAAGAAAATTCCTACCATCGAACGATTTTAGAAGTATAGGATGGAATGAAATGCTATAACATAGGGCATTTTTCGGTCTTTTTTCAGCTCAGTGTTCGCAAAATGGCTATTTTGTGATGAGTGGTAACAAAGCCTGCAATTCGGATGGAAAATGTGAGACATTCCATTTTACGTTTTGACTGTCCGCGAAATAAAATAGTTATATGGGGCTACAGTGAAAAATGAATTGCTTCTCTTCAGACTACAAGATATTCTTTTTTAAAAGTTATTTTGTAGACAATGCTATTAAAAGCAATTAGTGATTTTTTCAGACTGCATCATTAAATTGATTACGAAAAAAAATTTATTACTTTATGATCTTAAAAAAGTTTTATACATTTTGAAGTTTTTAGATTATTTTATAAAATACTAATTTACTATAATTTTGAAAATTATTTCAAGTAATTTTATTTATTTAATAAAAAGGAACAGTAGTAAGTCTTAAAATAAAAGCCAAACTCTATGTTAAAATTTAATAATTGGTTTTGTTACAAAATATCTAATCCCGAGAAAAACCCCGAAAATTCTTAAAATATTAACTTTGACATTTTAGAAAGATCCCTAGAGCTCCCGGACTTACTGTCATATTAACTTTCGTGATGCATGTACATGAAAGTATCTACAAAGAAAAATTCAAGGTTTTTTTCTTGATCAAAAAATAAAAGCCTGAGTGAATAGAAAACACC
>BMAW01081663.1:0-14020 GCA_019974015.1 Nephila pilipes | reverse complement strand
TGCAAGAATCTGGAGCACTAAAATTGAGTTCTGGAGACCTCTAGGTCATGTACCTGCCTTTTATGCCGTATCATAAGACTTTGATGCTCAGTGGTTGGATGGATGATATAACTATATATATATATATATATATAATTTAATAATTTTTCTTCAAAACAATTTAATTTCCTAATTTTTCTCATTCTCTAATTGAAAAGTAAAGAGTTTTTTTTATTTCCTGATCCAATTCCAAGTTATCCTCTTATTTATTAGATCACAGGCTCATGAAATGAGTTTGATCCACTTTTCCGTGGTTGTAAATCTGTCAGAAATAATCCTTACAAGACTTTCTATCTGTAGCTTAAGTCCCTAAGAATCCCTACATCTAGAACTTGGGAAATCATGATTGACAATATGTCCCTGGAAAACCCCTACTTTAGAACTCATTAGAAAGGGAAAGAGCTCTCTCTTCTGGTGCTCTCTTCTGACTTCTTCTGTTTTGCTCTTCTGCTGCTTTTGGCATATGTTAATTTCGCGTCGGCATTAGTGACTGACATAGCTCTGTATCATCATTAATATTGTTATTGCCTCTCTCTCAACGAATAATAAACAATAATTATATGTATATAAATATCTATATATATATATATATATATATATATTCATGAACAAAAAAATTAGCGCACCAAAAAATAATTCTGGGATCGTAACGAAACTCGGCATGAAGGTACAAATCCCCGAGGTATGCAAATAATTAGAAATACAGCGTGATTGCGCATTACGTATATCCGGTAGAGGGCATTTAAGGTCGTTCTCCGTAGAGTATAAAACAGGTAACCAAAGCTTGTTTGATTGTGGTGAATCGTTTAAAAAGGAAGAGATGAGGTAGACCTGAAATTACGCCGTATATGAAGACAATATGAGCAGCTGTTGCAGTTTGAGAGGGGAGAATCAACGGCATGATGTAAGCTGGGTGGTCAGCTAAGAAAGTAGCTCGTCAGTTAGGCCGTTCTGATTGTGTTATAAGGAGGTGTTGAGACCAGTGGATCCGAGAGATGTCATTTACACGAAAACCAGATTCAGGATGCCCTCGACAGTCCAGTAGTCGAGAAGACCACCACATCATCAGAAATGCACACTTACAGCCAACTGATTTATTGGCCGCCATCCAGGCACAGGTAGCACCCTCACTAGGTGCCCCTGTGTCTTCTCGAACGAAACGAAGGCGCCTGGCTGAAGGACATTTGGGATCGCGGCTCCCATTACGTGTGTTGCCCTTGACGCCCACCCATCGACGCCTCCGTTTGGAGTGATGCAGCGCACGAGGAAACTGGACTGCAGGGGAATGGAACCAGGTCGTGTTTTACGACGAACCCAGTTTCAATCTCAGCAGTGATGACAATAGTGTTCGTGTGTGGAGACCCAATGGTGAACGTCTCAATCCTGCCTTTGCTTTATAGCGACACACTGCTCTCACAGCTGGTGTGATGGTATGGGGTGTCATGGCCTATAATACACGGTCACCCTAGTATTGTTCCGTGGCACCATGACAGCCCAGCGGTATGTCCATGGCATCCTCCAACCACATGTGTTGCCACTCATGCAACGGCTCCCAGGAGCCATTTTTTCACAAGACAATGTTCGGTCTCCGCACTGTTACTACCCTGCCTTGGCCTGCCCGATCCCCAGATTTGTCTCCAATCTAGCAAATCTGGGATCGTTTGGGACGGCTTGTTGGGCATCCCACGAGTTTGAACGAACTAGAGGCAAGGTTACAGCAAATATGGAACGAAATATCTCAAGACATCATACAGAACTTGTATGCCTCAATGCCTGATCGTATCGCATCGTGCATTCGCGCTACAAGGGGTTCAACAGGATATTAAATCCTCCGTTCTTTTGCCTTTCCCTCTAAAATAAATGATCCTTTTTCTTTGATTTTCTAATTATTTACTTATATCAAAGTAGTCATTACGTATGTAAAATTTCGTTTCATTTTGACGACTCATTCTTGGTGCGCTAATTCTTTTGTCCATGAATGTATATATATTTCAAGATCAATTCGAAACAGGGAATGATCAAATGAATAAAACTTCAAAAGAATGTATTCTGTTACAGAAAACAAACTAATTAATAGATATAAAAATCTTTCAAAAAGTACGTGAATACAAATAGCCAGAAGCAGCAAAAATCCTGAAGTTATATGTAATCCTGCGCAGTGAAGATAAAACTTCCCTTGTCCGTCAATAACCTTAAAATTTTATAAAAATCTAAAGTGAATTTTGAAAAAAAAAATTGTTATCGTTACCCATAGATTCTTTCAAATTCAAGTTTCTGGGTTATTTAATATTTCCGTTGTATCTTCTGTAAACCCACGCACTCTTTTATTTCATTAATATAGATTTTAACATGGCGTACTTAGCTGCAGTCAAAAGAAGAAAAATTAACAATTTAAATTATTTACCTCTAAAGGGGATAAGCCATCAGCTTTATTTTAAACCTTCGTATTTATTTGAGTGCAACGATTCAGAATAATAACTAGCTATTAATTTTCAACTTTGTAATATTCTTATCCGTATCAGCGTAAAGTTTAGTGAAATTGCCTGTCCTTACAATAATGACATATTTTATTCCAAATGATATATTTCAATAAAAATCTCTAACATTGAGTCAACATGACAGTCAAAAAAATAATATCGTTCATTAAGATATATAATTGATACTGGGTAATATTTTAGATTATTATAAATATGATGTATTTTTAGTTAGAACCAGGTACCAGATTTTGAGCTGATGATTAATTGTACCAGATTTTGAGCTGATAGTTAATTGTTTTATTAAATTTCAAACAGTCTTTTCCGTTGTGAAGTATCTCCGTTGAAAAGAATTACGTTCAAAATTTTGGTACATGGTCATATATAATTATTTATTTCTTGTACAAGTAGATGCAAAATATACGTGGAGAAATATGTGATAGTATTTGACTGAAGATAATCAATATTAAGATGTATATAACTTAAAATCTCGGGAACTGATTTAATTTGAAGACTGAGCATATAAACTGATTAAAATTCTTTTATAAGACCATGTGCTTCAAAATATTAAACACCCTGCATTGTACCGTCTTATCACTTACATTATCAATTAAAAAAATACTTTTAAGTTTTTTTTTTAACTTTAACTTCATTTCTCTCACATATTAAAATTATATTCATAATCAATTCTGTGTTAAATACTATAAAATTATTATTTAAATTGGTTACAAATATACCAAATATTTAGAAATGAATTTTAAATCAATAGCTGATTTTGAAGAATTTTTCATCGTAGTTTTGTATCCATATCTGAAATATCAGGAGTAAATTTTTCCTGTTCATTAAAATTTATTTAATCAACAAAGTTTGCAAAAATAACGTTACATAAAAGGATCCATTCCCCAAATTAAAATTAAAAAGTTCTATATCATCATTTTTTTCTTCATTTTATTGCTTAACATCAAACATAGGGATGGCCAAAGTTAATTTTTTCGAAATTTCATGACTCTTTGGAGTCAACCCGAGAATATCGAAGTGACATTGATATAGCGAACATATTTACGGTAAAATGCAATATTGCTGAGAAAATTGCCTGTGGGGTAATTATAAGCCTCGCATTCTTTTTGAATTCTTTTCCTCAAAGATTTTATGACCTCATAAACTTTTCAATCAATTATGTATTTTCTTTCTTTCTTTTTTATTCGATTTTTGTTACAATTTGTTGTTTGTAATAAGAAGATTGATGTTATCAATTTGAAAAGTAAATGGATTAGATGTCATTAAATAATATTCAATAAATCCAAGGTCATCAAAAGAAGGATTTTAAATTGCTTTTTTAGAGTAATATAAAGAAATGTTTATTTTCCTCCAAATAATTCAATTGCTTTGAAAGTATTGGGACTAGTATCAGCTTGAAGACTTCTTTTCCTCGATATCATGCATATTTACATGTTATATAGACTAAAAAAGAATATTCTATTTAACTATCGATTAAAATCCGCCATATGCGAGTATACGATCAACTTCAGAACTTGAAATAATAATCAGCTTGACTTGAGTTGTATAAGGATCAATTTCATAAGCATACAAAGTTTAAAATTTAATACCCGATAAAATAAATTTTGGTAATGAAACTTTGTTAAAAGAAAAATAACTATTTTAAAATTATAAAACATATTACTAATGCAGTTTAAATTCTTAATCTTTGGATCAAAAATCTTACGTTTAAGATTTTATACTCTTAACTCTCAAATATATAATTAATTTACGAGAGAGTATTTCACAGAATTTATTAGTTTATTGCTAGAATAAGAATTAAAATTCTGTTCATGAGATAGTCACGTTTATCTTTTTATCCGTCGATGCTTATAAATTCTAATTTAACACTTTATGTTTTCTTAAAATGTATCAGCTAATGATGTATATAAAAATTTAGTCCAGATACTTTTCGCAAGCATCTTTTAGAGGAACTGTAGTATGAAATACACTTCGAGTGTAAAATGCATATATTAAATATGCGACGACAACAACATGTCTATAAAGCAAATGTTAAAACTGGCTTAACAAATTACTTTTATGATATTAACTGCCCTGAATGCCTTCAACGTTTTTTAAGTTAAAAGATAATTAAAATTCTGAATTATTATTTGAAACAAATGACTAACAGAATATCATTTACTGTCAAATAATCAGCCAACTATTTTACTCGCTTCGCATAAAGAATTTAATTTGGAAACTGTTAATTAATTTAAAGCCTAAAAACAACTTTATTGTTATTCACTTTAAATTATTTAAAGGGATACAAATCGTATAAGGAATACAGGTATTTTCTTTAGTACGGTAAAAATATTCAATATCTCAAAACTGGAATTCTTTCTCCAGGTAAACAAACTACTAATTTAATATATCTAGGTCTTAAATTAATTTCTGCTATTCATAACATGAAAGTTTTTGCTTTCTTTATCACTACCATTGCATTCGTATTGTTTCCTCTAATTACTAAGAGAAATGGTGTTTACTTTTTTCAAACATATTTAAAGTGCTAAATAAACCATAAATCAAGATTTATTATTTTAAAAACACATATTTTGTTTTAATAAGGAATAAATTAAACAGCACAGTTCATTTTAGCAAAGTATTAAATATAAGCATGAAATGTAATTGGTTGTCCTTATCTTAAAGAATTGCTGACGTACTTCTTAAGGTATGTACCTAACGATGGCTTTAATCACGCAATTAGCAAATATAGAAATTAGTTATGCTTCATACTGCTTTAGAATTTTATGTTGTTTTATTTACCAAAACAAATGAGTTAAATAACTTTAACTTTCCTTTTAATTTTTATTACTTTAATTAGTGTAATTTTATACTATTTCTGTTCATTATATTCCTTCCAGTGAATCTACATTCATTTTCTGAAGGTAGTTTACTTAAATAAAACAAATGTTTATTTACTTTTGCTAGTTTTTGCACATAAGGCTCCTCTTAAAAGTAGTCGGAAGGATATATCGGAGAGAAGATTAAAGGAAAGTTGCACTCACAGGAATTTAATTCGCGTGTAAGAGATAATATTACTTTTAATTCATATAGCAGCTAGAGAAGAATTTAATTTGAACCGTTTCAAATCTTGAATTAGATTATGATACTATTTAATGTAAAAGTAAATAGTTATAAGAAGGAACTTGCATTTTATTTGACCCTCTTATGCTTTAATATACTCTTTTTCTCTTATGTAGAAGTTTACATTTATATTATATTTCAAGCGGAAAGTTTTGTAAATAAGATTGTTGAAAAAGAAAGGATTATTCGAAATTAACTGTTTCTCCTGAGTCTAGTTTTGATACTTGGACACTTGTAAAGTAGTTCGAAGAAACATTTCTAGAATTAAAAATTAGAATTACATAGACCATCAGGAAGTGACATAGAATACTTCTTTGATATTATTGAATTAAGCTAAATAAATACTTATTGTATTTAAATTTTCATAAAAATTATTAATGAAATTTAGCCAGAATTAAATTGAATAGAATGTATAGATTATTGAATATAATTTCTACTGGGGAAGATGAAGTTATCAGGTGAGAAACTTAAATTTTGATTGCAGAATCAGTTAATGTTATATTTCAAAAGGTAGAATCCGATGAAAAAATACAATAGCTTCGATGTTATTCTATGTAAACATCTAATTATAGTCTTTTTGATGATAGCAAAAAAACAATATTTAACCTCTATAACTCATAATTATTTATAAAAGTTTTAATATTCATAAAAATTAATAATTCTCCTTACTTTTAACTTTATTTCAAAATAATAATGATATTCATTGAAAAGTAAAAATATTTTTCAATTTTAAAATATTTTCAGGTTGTCCTCAAAATTTTATTTGTTAAGTTTATCATCTAACCATAAAAATTATAACTGCAAAAATATTGATATTATTACTTCATTATTTTTGCTGTCATTAATGATATTATTGAAACATCATGATAAGTAGCTTATGACAAAGAAACTCTACTAATTGTATTATATAACTCATTGCTAAAGATATCCAAATATCAAGTATTGAATGTTTATCAAAATATCTTATAATAGTAACGTTAATAAGTTGTCCTTTAAACCAAAATAACAGTACACTCTTCATATTGAAACATTTAATTAGGAATATATTTACTACTATGATTATTTTCAATAAAAATATAGAAAAGTGTTTTATTCAAGCGATTGAAATTCTTATTCATCATAATTTTTCATACTTAATACTAATTAAGCAAAATATTCTAAGTGATTCATTGCTAATAATTAATAACACAGAAAGTATTTAATGTTCTTAACTAACTTATATATTCTAACTAAACTTTTTTACGAATCATTTAATAAACAAAAAGTCGTTCTCTATTTATTTGATTGCAAAACTTTTTTATTTAAAAAGTTATTCTTTCAAATAAAATTTAAAATAATAGATTTTTTTCTTATTTTCTAATATAAAATCATATAAATATACATTCAATATTTTAACCCTCTGCGTCTTGATATCCTTCGAAGATATTTTTAGAATTCTATACTAGAAGATATCATAAGATATTCAAACACCTAAATAAAAATTCAATAAAAATGGAAGAGTCTAATGAGATATTTATGGAAATTAGGTAATAATGTGGTAAATATTTCTTTCTTTTACTCTGGTTTAAAGTTAATCTTAAATCTTTTGTCTCGCAGAGCGGATATTTTCCGGTTAATTTCGGTTATGAATGTCATTTTAAAGCATCTGTGAATAGAAAATATTTACGTTTGAAACACTTGACAAAAACAGTTATTTGTTTTTAGACAGATGTTTATCATATAAAAACTAAAATATTTTGATCAACTTGAAACTTAACTTTCATTTGTAAATAACTGAATTACGAGATACACTTAAAGGGATATAAAAAATACAGCTTACTATAATATATTTACCAGTACATAGATGAAAAAGGGAGGTAATTTTGATTCATTTTTTCTTTACTTCATTTTGATTTTTAAAATTTGGATGAATTTAGAAATGTTGTGTATAAATATCTGTTCTATACATATATGGTGTCTTAAAATAAAGATATTATGTCATAAATAATAGCAATATTCAGCTATAAAATTTTCAGGTTATATAATTCTAAAATTTTCATCTGATTTTCGATGTCTAATTTTTTCGAATAGAATGAGAATCGCATAAATGTTTTCAAGAACCTGTTTAACAGAATGAAAAATATAGCACGATTACGTTTTCAACAAAAAAATGATCCTTTGTTCCTTCATTCTGTTTTCAGAAATTAATTTACAAATAAATGATAAATGTATTGAAAAAAGTTATAGAATCTATAAATAAATAAGAAATTTTAAATGATAAAATGAATGTAGTGAAATAATCAACAGTGGATTTGTCAGGAGATATTGCTATTATAAATGTGTTCTCCTTCTCTGAAACATATTAAAGTTCTTACTTCATTCATTATACATTAACATACTGATTAGTATATAAATTAATAAGACATTTTACCTATAGCCTCAGAGAATTAATGAGTCGTACCTTATATATTGTATTAATAAGTAAGCCAATTATTATATTAAGCAAAATTATGTATAAATGTACTTTTTTATTGGGAAGTGGTTAATTCTATACATTTAATTTTAAATTTAACGAAACTAAGGAGGCAACCTCATTAACTTTTTAATTTAACAAAATGCTTATTGTGAAATTTATAAACTTATTATCTCGATTAAAAGGTATGGAAAAGGAAGTTTATATAACTTCTAATGATGATATGAGTATATAACTAACGTAATATCGTAGAAAATAATCCTAACAGCCTTCCATTATTGAAATTTAAAAATTCGCAAATATTACCAAGTAAAAAATATATCTCATCAATTTTCTAACACGATAGATATATATAAATTTCTACACTTTTTCATTATTAAAAATAGCATTTATTTTATGTGGTTTTTACTGTTTAGAATTTCGTCATCTGTACAAAAATAACAAATTATGGTTTTTTAGTATTATTTATGTTAAAATATGAATTTCTGAATACCCATTAATGTTTTTAAAATTTATGTACGCTAAATAATAACCAATTATATATATCTCAACTAGGCAATTTTAATGAAAATTTAGATCATTTTTGAAACTGAAAAAGGCTCACTATACATATATCAGATTCTAATACTTGATATTAAATGAAGATAGGCTGAAAAAGGTAATGACCTTAATGTTATTAATAGTTATCGAAGCAAATTCCCTACAAGAAAACATTTTAAATTATGGAAAAACATGCTTCAATAGATATTAATGCTGAATTACATCTTTATTACAGTTTATTTGATTATGTAACCTTTCATGATTTTGGGATTTTAAATCATTTTAATTATGTTGTTTTATGGTTAACATATTAAATTACTAGGAAGAAAAATTCAAAAAAAAGAAAATTCAACATTTTGAGGAAGAAGATTACTGAATCGGAAACATATTTGCAAATTGAAACAAAGGCTTTTTTCTTCTGCTGTAAAAGTCATTGCCGATACACAGATATACGCATTATAGTTCTGAAAATAGAGAGGGTAATCGACAATTACCTGAAATAGAAAGAAATTAACCTTTAGGAAACATACCTCTAAGATACTAATGATTAGGGATTAGCTCTTAGTAAGCTCGTTTTCTACTCTGTGCAGTAAAAGTATTGATTGAAAACAGAGTGCTTTAGCGACTCATCAAGCTCTCTATCAACTTGAATTACTTCAAGAATAAAAAGTAATTCTGCGTCTACGTAATTTCGCTTTCTCTTTTGCTGTATACATCGAACTTAACCCGAATAGAGTTAGGATTGTACAGTCTTGCACTTTACGTTTATGCGGGTAAAAAGAATGTATTTGAGTTATGACCAAGTAACGAGAATGGTACTTGAACTGATATCTTACTCTCCTTACTTCCACACCGAGATTCAGGATTTCAAGAGTAATTTAGTTTTAATGTGTTTAAGTTCCTTTTTTTTTTTTTTTTTTTTTTTGCTAGATGTCTTTCGATGGAGTTGAACTCAAATTTTAAATCTGTATTGGATTGGTTTTATTAACGTCTCGCTAAAAGCAACATGAGGACTATTAGCAAGGGATCTCGTAATTTTGGATCTCGATCAAGTGACGAGGAAGAAATTTAAGCTTGCAACTCCCTCTTCAAAGTTCCAAGTCCTGGCAAATGGAGGGATCGGAATCTTGACAGATTTCATGTGTATCGATGCATATAAAAGGCGGCTTTTTAGTGGCATCAGGGCTCGAACCCATTAATCAACAAAAACCGCCGGTCTCGAATCCACGACCATGACCACTAGGCTATCGTGGCCACCTTAGATCTTAGAGGTTAGATCTACAAGGTTGGTGCTGTACTGTTAAGGCAAAAGATTATCTAGTGATTTTTGGATGTATACCATACATTTCTCTAAAAAAACATATAATGAACTAGTCTGATAAATGTCAACATTTATTGAAGAAATTTTCAAAATTAGTCAAAATTATTAGACAAAATCAAGAAATTCTTTATATTGTAAGACATTAATGTCTCTGTTTTAAGTATATTTTGGTATATGCAAAAAAAATATACACTCAAAGGTATACTGCAAATTCGGTAGGTCATACAAAAAGATAACCATCTTCATTAATCTTTTTCTAACGTTGAAGTAACTTTCGTGGTTCTGTCAATGATACACATTGTGTTTATTACATATAATCTGACTTCTTTATGTTGATCTATAAAGAAAATGAAAGAAATGATGGCAAATTCATCTAAAATATTTTGTTTATTTTCACAAAACCTAAATTAAAAATGGAGAAAAACAATTTCAATCAAATAACTTTTTTCTATATTTTATAAAACATAATAAATCTTTTCTCTATAAATCCATACTTAAGCACCTAATTATACCAGTCAGCATACGTCAGACTTAGTATTATGGAGTAATGTATACAAGAATTTGCCTTTCAACAGAAATTTTCGTTACATAATGTGCGTGTTGAAGATCGGAATGTTGATACACATAATATTAAAGCACATTTTATTCAATCTTTAAAATATTTGGTCAGTTGAATATATTTGGCAGTAAAGACTAGAAAGCATTGTGCTGTGATCCTATATAGATAATCATACCATTTTATTTTCTACATATAAATTTATCTTCATTAATTATATTTACTCATGTTAGCTTAATATCCCTTTTTACCACGAAATGAAAAATCAATCAATGTTCAAAATCCACATTTAATTCATAAATACATCCTATAGTTACTAAAATTTAATGTGTAAAAATAAAGATGAAAATCTGAAATGTATCTAAATTTATTTTAAAAAATCAAACAGGATTACAATATTTTACATATTTTAATCAATTATGTTGCTGGTTAGAATGCATTAGATGCGTTTTAAGTTATGTTGTTAATTCAATTTTATATATGTTCTTTTTATAATTTATACAAGTAAACATATATCTACGCTTCTTCTTTTACCATATAAAATAATTATTCCGTAAACAATATTCATGAAAGGAGAATTTTAATTTCAATGAAAACTTTTAGTCAGGATTTAAAAGTGAATTTATTCTATTTCATTAACCATGTATGCAACCTTTTATTTATAATTACTGAAAATAAATGCAAACAAAAATTATTACTTTGTGTTTTAGCTCTTAATTTTATAAATATGATATTTATATTATTTAATGCAAAAAGTGTTTTAAGCTGAGAGAAGAAAACCTAACTTTAACGTGTGCCTTTCTGTAAATTAGTTCCCTTAAAACATAAGTATGTATAATTTATTAGAATTTTGTTTGAATAGCAGAAGTTTTTATATATAAAAAATTAATTTTCAATTTTTACAATAGGAAATTTATGTTTTTTAAAATGAGTTATTATATTTTTTGTGATAAAGTATATCTAATTAAGTGTTTTATTTCGTTCATAATCATTGTCCCTGAGTTATAAATAATAAACTTATTTTTGGACGCAATTGTGTATTATATCTTTTAGATTTAGTATATTTTTTATGTAAAAATAAATATGGATATACTTGTATGTTTTTTTTTTTTAATTTTAAAAATTTTTTCTAGGAATGAACTACAAATGTATCCTTTATTAAAAAATTTATTATTATAAAAAAAAACAGTTAAAGAGCATGTACGGTGAAGTGGGAGCTGAAAATTGAAAAAAAAAATAATAAAAAATTCCTCTTTTTAAATATAAATTTCTAAATAAAAGTACTTATTTATATGTATATATAACTTTAATAAGGCCTTTCTAGTAATATATATCAATTCGAAAGCTTAGATATTTTTAGCAAACATGTCATGCTTTCTTTCGATTTATCATCATACTTTCATACATTTTTATGTAAGAAAAATATTTATAAGCTGGCATAAATACTTAAAACTATTTGTGTGAGATATAAATGATATGTTATAAGAATATGGACTAGGATATATAATGACTCAATCTGAAGAGGAAAACTTTTATAATACTCTATACAGAATGATTTCGTGTTAGTTTGCTTATGATATATTATTTATTGTGCTTTCATCCTTAAATCTGAAGAGGTCTCAATTCTTCCCGTTTCCATGTTGCGAAAGTCTGGAGAGGGAGATTCCAGCTCAGGTGTCGTCCTCGTCACTTGAACGAGATTCAAAATTGCAAGGTCTCTCACCAGTAGCCTCATACTGCTTGTAAATGTGACTTAATAAACAAGCAATCAATCGATCAGTGCATTCAGATTTTTATATCACTATATTGATATACTCCGTTTTACATATGAATCGAATCTTAAGTAGAATTATGAAACTCTTCTTGAGCTAAATTGACCAATTTCTTTTTTAATTTTAAGACACATTTTCTAACGGAAAATATAGCATTTAGTTTCAAAGAAATTCCTTTATTATTAGGAGTTTAATACTACCATTATGACTTTTTATCTATTTGTTGCTATAAAGTATTGTCATTTTTTATAAAAATTTCAATGAAATTCAGGAATAAAATTTATCAATTATTCTTTTGTACTTTACTAATTAGAAGAAATATTCCTTTTGTTATTAAACGTTAGGACCCCTATATTATTTAATTATAGAAAGACATATCTAAATCAATTATTCCAATGGTAGTAAAAATTAACTTGTATTATACGCTTTATGCTGTTATTACTGTATAAAACTAATTGCTGAACTAATTACTCAGCAATGTGATAGATTTCTTCACAAGTAATAGGTATATCGTTACAGAACATGATCTAAGTTTGAAGCATCTGATTTAATGTTATGTAAAATATATCAAGTAATGTATTTAAATTTAAGATTTTTACAATATTATCTGACGAAAAAAAATACATTCACAGTTTCTGATAATTATAATCCTTTTTAAATGTTTCTTATGGAATGAATAATTTCGTGACACTACAATATTTTTATACATAAGCTATATATAATATTTAAAGTGAAGAATAAAATAGATCTAAACATTACACCTAAGAAAAGAGTCCTTAAACTTTTACTGAAATTATTTAATAACATTTCAAAAATGAATGTATTACAAATTTCTTTTTCTTACCAAACTTTAGAATGAAAAATAAATAGTAAGGATATAGTACTAAGGATTTTATTCTATGCAGATTTTTTTTAATTTTACTACATTGAAAATTAAAAGAGCGTAAGATTTCATGGCAAATACTAAGCATTAATAAGCATTTTATTTACTTCAGATTCTAAGTTTCATTCAAAACCATTCCAATATAGATTAATTAGTATGCTATATATGCAGCACTAAACTGCAGACTATAGCTAACGAATAAATATTTTTGTATATGTTACTAAAGTTTCTTTAGCTCTGTGTTTACTATTTGGTTCCCCATGTGAGACATTTGTTGATGTTACGTATGTTGTATCGCTCAAAATAAGAAAAGTTTTTGATAAGGCATTATTGAAGCTGTTGGATAACACGCCAAATTATGTTAGGCTACTTACTTAACAGTCTCTAAGTGGATTTATTTCCGCTTTTGCAGATCCGAGAAGGATTGATTTATCTGAAAAAATGGACACTTGAACATTTTGATTTTGAAGAAAAAGAAGTGGATAATATAAAGTTAAATAATAATGTTTACATTTTGAAGTCATCTGAAATTAACTGTATTAATCACCCAGAAAAAAAGATGCTTCACATCAAACTTGTCAATCAGTGCTAATTGAGGATATCTCTTGTATATAGGGTGTTTCGAAACTCATGGACAAAAATTTAAGGAATGTTGGTGGAGAAAAAGTGGTGAACCTCTAGATGGCGCTGTAACGCAAAGCATAAAATGCGAATTGTCTAACACTTAATTTTTTCTAACGAGGATTTTAGGAGGCATGGTGACTTACAATAATCAGGAAAAAGGCCATGCTTTCTGAAATTCATGGTAGGAATCTCAATGTGTAAGAAAATCAAGACCATGCTTCCAGAAATCCATGGTAGAA